>CAJQZJ010031946.1:425264-436675 GCA_907164525.1 Lophiomys imhausi
GTGTGTGTGTGTGTGTGTGTGTGTGTGTGTGTGTGTGTGTGTGTGTGATTGGCATTTTGCTCCACAGAAATGGCCTAGAACCTCTTTCCAGTATGTTCAGGCCATTTTTATTTGCTGTGTAATCTATTGGCATCTTCTGGTGATTTTTCTATGAGATGGTCTTTTTACAACATCCCGCTTCTCCTGGCATCAGGAGGCTTAGTCTTTCAGTTGTGATATGAGATGCTAATATCACATTCACTCATTTGTCTTTCGATCTTCTTAGAAGGTCAATGCTTGAAATACCAGGTTGAAATAAACCCCTATGAAGAAATTTCTAGGCTGGGATTTATGGATCTTTCCCTCTACACTCTCTAGTTCTGAAGTCAGAGAAAGTACCACTCCACCATGAGTCTTGTATTATCTATTTTTCCTACCATTGGCACCAAAGACCTGACAGAAGCAACTTCAAGGACGGGCTTATTTTGGCTCATAGTTTCAGAGTCAATCTATAATGGCTGGGAATGTGGGGCAGCCCCATCTGCAGGGCTTGTTCACATGGCAACCAGAGCACTTAACCAGAAGCAGCCAGTCTGTAACCTTGAAGGTCCATCTCCCAGGTGCACTTCCTAGGCAGTTAGACCTGCCTCTTCAAGGTTCTGTAGCATCCCCAGACAGCGCCACAACTGTAGACCAAATGGAGACTAGATGTTCAAACAGGTGAGCCTGTAGTCAAAATTTTTCATTCCAGCCACAAAATTCTAAAAGCTTGTACTACTTCTGGAATACGGAAGGTTTTTTTTCTTATAGTCAATTATTATTTTAGTTACCTAAGAAGTTGTTTGTTTACTGAACTGGCCTTTTTTTCTCTATTTATTTGAAATTCCTAAATTTCTATAAGCTTTTGGATCTAGTATGGTGTGTCAGTTTATTTTATGAATCAATACACATTTCATCTTGGTTTAGCTTATTATAGAAACACCCACATAAGAAACAAGGTAATGTTACCTTGCACTGAAAACAGGGACAGGCAATATACTTAAGGTCTCAGTTTTCTCCTCCACACGAGGAAAATGAAGATTGAATTTAACCTCTGTTTTCTAAGGTTCCTTCCAGTTCTAACCTTTGAGAAGTCAGGAAGAACTTAGTGGTAGAAGCACTTCGTTGGTGATGTACTCCTTTCTCATAAAAGTGCTTTCTTACTTTCTTTTTGGAACTATTTCCTCTTGTGGCTTAATCTGGGATAACTAAGATTACAAACAAATGACTTGTTGCCCGAGAAGATCAAAGTTTAAGCAATGGACCAGCCTCTTGAGTCCTGTTTTCAAATGGCTTCCCTTTTGTAAGTGCCAGGCAGCATGAGCAAAGACTCAGCATGAGGGGAGATGGGCCCATTACAGAACAACTCCCAGAAGATCTGCTTCGATTTTTGTTTTGGCTTTCTCCACTTCTTACCATTTCTGCAAATTGTTAGCTGACCACATTTTGTAAGATAAAAGAGTCTGGCTGTATTTTTCTCACACGTGACAGAGTGGCTGCTGAGCACATTGATTATCCATCAGTGCTGAGCAACTGGGACAATTCTCCACTCTGAACTGCTTGACATGGGCACGCATGAAAAAAAAAAAAAAAGAGCCAATAGGAACCTTAGCCAGTTGCTCTACTCTGCAACATACCTTGTTTTTAAAACCTCTTGCCAACAGGTTGGCGTCATATCAATGTGTACCACTGAAACACTACAATTAAGTATCTGGTCAGACACCTGAGTGTTTATGAACCAAGAAGCTGACCCAGGCATTCTGCCAGCTTCATAAACAGGCAGATGTGCCCTCTTCCCTTTTCTCAGTGGTTGAGTGTTAACTGTACTCTTTTCAAATGCAGAAAATACAGCACAAAGCCAAAGAGAATAGTTTATGTCAGTAGAGTATTGCAGAGAGGTGGTTTGCAGGTTTTGTTTGGGGGGTGTTGCTGTTATTTTTGTTTTGTTTGAGACAAGATCTTGCCTAAGCCACCAAGCTAGCCTTGAACTCAAGAGGTTCATCCGACTCTATCTCTCAAGTGCCAGGCCATAAGGATACTATTTATATTCCTTAAATATATAATTTTCTGTGTGTATAATGCAGTACAATTGTTTTAAAACAGTAACATTAATCACATTTACACCCAGCACAAGGAAAATGTTATGGTCATTTTGCAGAGTAAAGTGCTGAAGTTCCGAGAGATAAACTATTTGCCAAAGACAAAGTTAATCAAATCCAAGAATCTAATGTGTACTTTTAAAAGATTTATTTGTTTCTATTTTATGTGTATGGGTATCTTTCTGCATGTAAGTATGTGCGCTATATGAGTGTAGTGCCCACAGAAGCTAAAAGAGGGCAATAAAGTTATAGGTTTTATACTATCAGCTACATATATTAGGTTGGGTATCCCTTATCTAAGAAATACTTGAAAGTATGTGGGATTTGGGACTTTTTCAATTTTCAAACATATACATAGATTAATGAGATTTACTGGGGATCCATACAGGTCTAAGCATGAAATACATTTGTGCTTCATCTACACCTTACACATATAACCTAAAGGTAACTTTTTACAAAAATAATAATAATAATAATAGTAATAATAATAATAATATATCTTAGTGTGCGGTCTGTGCTTTGATTGTAATCTGATACCAGTTGTGCATTTTTCCCACCAAGTTTCAGACTTTTGAATCCTTTCAGATTTTAGATTAGAGATACCCGACCTACATTATCTCCTGTCCTAGATAGCTTTAACCATCCACTTGAGACAGCCTAGGGTCATCTGAAGGAATCTCAGTTGAGTCATTTTCCAGATCATATTGGCTGATAGGCATGTCTGTGGGGCATGGTCTTGAGGGTTACATGATGCAAGAGGGCCCAGGCCACTATGGCTGGCATCATTCCCTGGCCAGGTGGCTTTGGCCATACAACAAAGCTAGTTGGGAGCTAGAGAGATGGACCAGTTATTGCTCTTGCAGAGGACCTAGGTTCAGTTCCCAGCACACACAAAGCCACTGACAACACCCTTTAACTCCAGTTCCTGGGGATACATCGTCCTCTACTGGTCTCCATGAATACTGCACACACATGGTCTACATATGTCCAAGCAAGCAAAACACTCATACACGTAATTTTTTTAAATTAATATAATAAAAATAACCAAGCATGTGTGAGAAAGCCAACAGGCAGCGTTCCATCAGTTTCTTCTCCAGATTCCTACCCTGACTCCCTGCTGTGATGGACCGTGACCTAAAGTGTAAGCCAAGCCGAATAAACTCCTTTATCCTTAGAACAATGAGCTACTAACGTGAAAAAAATAGAAAATCCTCGCTAGTAACAAATATTCAGCAATAAACAAAGATTTCACTGTAACCGCGACATTTTTTTTTTTTTTTTTTTTTTGTTCCTCAAGCCTCACAAGTTTTGAAACAGTGTCAATATAGCATCTTTAGGCTGTTCATCACATAGGTAATGTGCTTCCTGCACGAAAAGGATGCATCTTTAAAGTGACTGGTCCAAGTGAAACTCAGCTTCAACTTCCCATGCAAAGCACGCAGCTAAGATAGAAGGCTCTGCATTTGTCTGGGTAGGTCAGGAGTGACTCAGGCACTAATCCTGGCAGGAGCTGCATGCAAATCCCTGGACATCAAAATACCCTTGACTGGGTTGACTTTTAATTTAGGAGTTTACTAGAGCCTACAGCTATACCCGCTGGAGTCTGTGATAGTGTCAGATCCCACAAATGAAGCGTGAATGACTTGGTTAGCAGCCTGGGTAGAATGCCAAAGAATGCCCTCGGGACGTGGTAATTCAGTACTCAAGGTAACCCCCATTTCTTCAGGCCAGTAGTAAATCAGAGCCCTGTCACAGCATCAGCAGCAGTGCAGAATGGTCTCAAAGTTGTACCATTGGTTCCTCAGGCTGTTTACAGAGCTCTTTTCTCCGGCATTGCAGGGTAACTGCAAGGGCAGTAAGCTCTAACTGCCAAGTCAAACTTGCTTGCAAGTCAAGACTACCTGGCATGCTGCCATCAGCCAAGGTTTCCCTCAACCCTCTTCCTGATTGGTAAGAAGCCCTGGAGTTGGAAGAGAATGGGGCTCATGAGCCTCCAGTCCTGGCTGAGGAGCTATTGATGGTGACTTTTCAGGTAGGGAGAGTCAGTTTTTTTTTTTAAATTGTGGCCCCTAGTAAATCGACCAACTCCAGTGAACAGCCCCACACCCAGAAGTGTATAGGCAGAACAAACTAGACTCATCAGGTTATATTTTTTTTTTTAAGTGGAAGAAGAAGATACCAGGTTGGGAGCAGGTGAGAGGTAGATCTGGGAGGAGATGAGGAAGAAGGTGAATAGGATCAAAATACATTGTAAGCACATAAGAGTCTCTCAGAGAATCAACAGAAGGTTGCAGTATAGGATATTTTAAAGAGCCTGGAGAGAAAGGGATAACTGTGAGGCCTGACCAACTCAGTTGTGGTGAGCTCATGATAGGAGTAACTAGAGAAATGAATAACAGGGCTTAGCCATCTCCTGCTTCTTTCATGACAAATGTGATGCTAGTCATCGCTCTAGAGTTCTCAGTCAGGCCATGGCAGTGAGAAGACACTCAGCATCCTCCAGCCCTTGCCATCCCGTGACAAGGTTTACTGTCTCATGAGCACCTGAATGTGAAGCACTCCTGAGCTCACATCTGAGGGCTGTAACTGTCTCACTGCCCATTCAGACAGACATAAAGCTTAAGAAGACAAAGGATTGCCCAGGATTACAAGCAGGAGAAACCACATTCGACCCTCTGCCCACCAGATGCTGAAACAAGGCATGAGGTGGGGAGACAAGACACATTACAGTTGTCACTGAGCTTCCAAAGATTAACAGCAAAGCCAGAGCTAAGTGGAGTCTAAAATGTCAGGTGAAATACTGGAGTACTAAGGTAGGTATGCCAAATAAATATGAAATCAGTTATATTAGAGTCAGCCTGCTTCAGGAGCTGAAGAGATGGCTCAGTGGTTAGAAATGTACAGCAGAGGACCCCAGTTTGGTTCCCATCACCCATGTTGGATGGCTCATGACCACCTGTAGCTCCAGCTGCAGGTGATCCAACACTTTCTTCTGGACTCCTCAGGCACCTGTTTTCTCTCTCTCTCTCTCTCTCTCTCTCTCTCTCTCTCTCTCTCTCTCACACACACACACACACACACACACACACACACACACACTATAATAAATAAGTAGGTAAGTAAGTACATAAATGGAATTAGCCCGTCCATCCTCCAACATTTAAGGAGTGAAGATATTAGAGAAAATGGCTGCTTCGGCAAGGACTGCTGGGCAACCACAGCATTTCTCTTCCCCTTTACTTGGGATTGAAGTTAGTATTACCCATTGCCTTAAGCTAAAAAAGAAAACTTCCATGGAGACATTAAAAAAATGTCCTGAAAAATATAAACTTCTTGCTCATTCCCACAATGAAACAATTAAAAAAAAAGATTATAGCAGCTAAAAGAGCAGGTGTACATAGCAGGTATACAACAGTTTCCTGTTGCTGTAGAAAAGTGCCGGAAAATATAAAATTTCATTATTATAATGAAATAATGAATTTCATTATAATACCTTCCTATATGTATAATATATTTTGAGCATATTCACAGTCCTCATTACTTTCTTGTTCCCCTACCACTGGCTCTCTTCCTCTTCCTCACTAGTCTCCACTGTTGTTGTGGTGTGTGTGTGTGTGTGTGTGTGTGTGTGTGTGTGTGTGTGTGTGTATACCAATGAATTTAGTTGGGGTTACCTACAGTAATGCAGGCAAGAGGTTGTTTACAGGACTGCCCACACCCAGCACCTGTTTACACATCCCACAGGGGGCAGGGCCTGCCTCCTCCACAAGGGAATGTTGACAGGCCCAATCTTGTGTAGGTAGTCACCACTGCAAGCTTAAAGTGTTCAGAGAGTGCAGCAGCAGTGCCAAGGTGCTCTGTGCCTCTGCCCCTCCTCCCTGCTCTTATATCCTTTCTGGCCCCTCTTTTGTAATGCTCCCTGAGCCTCAGAGAGGGGAATATTTTTTAATATTTTTTGAGTGTTTTTGAAACTGTTGATTCACTCCCTCTCTGTCTTAAGTTTCTATTGCTGTGATAAAACACAATGACCAAAAGCAACTTGGGGAGCAAAGGGTTTATTTCAGCTTACATTTCCACACTACGGTTTATCACTGAGGGAAAGTCAGGGCAGGAACCTGGAGGCAAGAAGCTGATCCAGAGGAGTGCTGCTTACTGGCTTGCTCAGCCTGCCTTCTTATAGCACCCAGGACCACCAGCCCAGGGGTGACCCCTCCTGGGACCTCTCAAATCACTCATCAATGCAGAAAAAGCACCACAGGCTTGCACACAGGCCAGGGCATTTTCTCAGTTGAGATTGCCTCTTCCAAAATGGCTCTGTGTTATGTCAAGTTAATGTAAAACTAGCCAGCACACTACCCCCAAAGACCTTCTGCAGTCCACGAGATCAGTGTTAATCTCTTCCAACTTCAGTCAAGACGCAATAGACCCCTACCTCCTGAAGGTGCTCTGCCCCCAACCACCACACTTGGAACCAAACCTCCAGTATGGGCCTCTGTAGGACAATCCATATCCAAACCACTGCAGGAGCTGTGGTGGCATGAGCTGTTTCGCTGTTGGCTTTCAAAATGACCTCATATTTACTACTTCTCATGAGTAAATCTGAGGTCATTTTGAAAGGATTTGTCTCTGGTCCACCAGGGACTCTAAAGGGTTCAACTGTAGAAGGATCTGTACATACACACAGCCCTAAGGGCAGGTGCAATTGGGAAGAAGAGCCGAGTCTTCTCTTCCACCATTCTCACATCCTGTGCCCTGCAGGAAGAAAGCCGCAGCTGGACTAAAGAAAACAGCGACACCAGCACTGGCACTGAATCCAGAGAGAACTGACCCCAGATGCACCTGCCCTAGACAGTAACACCCACCCTTTCCCCTCTTTCTGCCCTCTGGACATGCTTGTCCAGAGAGGCAGGACACTCACCCACAGAAGAAAGAAGCTGACCTCAGACACCTTCTCTGAAGGCTGGCCAGCCTAAAGCAGAATCAAGTGGTAGAGGACGGAGCTGAGATAAATTGGGATATTTTACACAGCACAGGTCTAGACAGGAATCATGTGTTTATTGGACCCTATTGGGATTTTAATGCAAAAACAACAGGATTACTGATCTATCTAAGAATTACAAAAAAAAAAAAAAAACAAAAACAAAAAACCCTACAAAACCTGCTGGAAACATCAGGCAGGAAATAGAGTTAGGGATATAGAACAGAGCTAGACAGTTCTAAGGCTAATAATGTTACTTTATGTTTATATTCCTGGTCGTGGCTCATTTCATTGAAACTATATACACACACAATGCCACCTCATATACATTTTGGAAACCTCTCTTCACTGGCTGCTTGTGGAGGAGATTATTCTTTAACATCATGAGTGATATAAATTGGTTAGCCTATAATCCTCCACCTCTGATCGATAATAGTACTCAAAAACCTCATACCCATCTTGACTTGGTTCTGGTCCAATAGACAGTCTTGATGCCTTTGCCCTGCCCTGCCTGCTGGATGCTGGGAAAACATGTGTATGTCATCACATCTTGCAGAATTTCTTGATCCTGCTCTACAAATTCATTTCTACTTCCAATATTTTGGATCAATATTTTGTTGCCTCGGTCTCATGTCCCATAACTACTTCAGAAGGTGCCAGAAGAATTCATGAGGTCTGAGTGCTTTGAGATATCCCAAAGCAATTATTTCTTAAGCACTACTCCACACAAGCAATCCAGGCACGTGGCAGAAAGCAATCTGTCTATCAGGAGCCCTGAGCAGATGGTGCCCTGCCAGAAGCAAGAGAGGGAGCCTAGAGAAGACACAAGATGGCAAGTGGAGGGGGGGCTCCCCATATAAAGCTGCAGGCATGCTGCATCCGGGCTTTGCTTTGGAGTTTGCTTTTCCCCCCCCAATGGATACACAGTAAGTTTGCAAACAAAAACTGTATCTGCATACGTGTTTAATACTGTCGACATGTTTTACTCTGTTCAAGTTCCAAGAAATCATCAGTATAAAAATATAACTCACTTTCTGGGTCTAGATAGATGGCTTAGTGCTTAAGATATAGTGTTGCTTTATCAGAGGACTCCTGTTCCATTCCCATAACCCATATCAGGCTTATAACTACCTGTACCTCCAGTTCCATGGGACCTGACACCCTCTGCTGGCCTTTGTGGGCATAATTATGCATTTATGCATGAACTCAGACACACACACACATAAATAAATATTGAAGTAAATCTTTTAAAAAATAATTCACATTCTAATTTGAAAATGAAAATTCTAATGCAGTTAAAACATATATACATATATGGAAGGTTACTCTGGAACTTCCATGTATTCAAATGTTAACTATTTTGTTCACTAAGATCTGCTTGCTTTCTTATGAGCAGATTCTCATGTATACCAAGTGATGCTGTATAATTTTTCTTTTCAATTTACCCCTGATTTGCTAATAAAGTTGCCTACAGCCTAGGCTGGGCAAAAGAAAGGTAGGTGGAGTGAAGGTTCCCAGGCTTTTTGGAGCAGTAAGAGACACAAGGGAAGAGAGGATAGAAAGGGAGGGAGAGGAGATGGGAGAGCCATAGGTCACCATGGGATAGCATGGACTAGAAGCACATGACCAAGAGCAGCTTGCTCTGAAGACCAGCCCAAATAGAACAGATGCAAGTATTATGCGAGTTTTAGGGGAAGCAGAAAGATAGCTTAGAGAGTTGGTTATCTGCCCAGCTGTAATGCTTTAGGCTTATATTAAACCCAACAGGTTTCTATGTATTTTATTTAGAAAACAGTTGGTTAGGGAATAACTGTCACCATATTAATCACCAGCATCAGCTTTTACACACTATATAATTTTAAGGAGAAAAGGAGGTACATGAAGCATGTATATGTAATGCTACATAGCCATGTCCCAGCTTGGGACTCTCAAACATATTCTGACAGCATGGTTACCTCATACTCATGAAATGATACAATTCATTATACAAAATCAGGGCAGGAAAAGGCTTGTTTATAACTCAAGATATACACAAGATATATAAAGGGGGAAAATCTGTATGTTTATCAAGGTGGCTACTATCTCAACCTACAGAATGAAGTGAACTCACTTCATGGTCCATGGGAACCTAAGCATTGCAATAGTTAGACTTTGAGAAAAGTTCCTAACCCTTAAAACCCCTCAAATTCTACCATCTCCCTTTATAACTTTCCATTTTGCCAGGGTGTCTTTCTGAGACCATCCCTGGAAAATTACTTGAAGTCTAATTTCTGTCTCAGGAATTACTTCTAAAGGAAACCAAACTCAGATGAGACATTCAAAGAGGAACCAGATAAGGTTTTGTAACATGGGCAAGATGTTCCAGTTGGTCAGCCAATGAGTGATGTTTTAGAAAGAAACAAACCTCTCTGGTCCCACTTGAAGGAACAAGAAATTACAACTCTTACTATGAGATGTGGAATCAGGAACATGGCAGCGGGCAATGACTCAACTCCAATCATGTCCTGGTAAATTCAACAGACAGTTCTTTATCAGCTTCACTTGTTTGACATGTCCCAGGAATGGACCATTGTCTTCTCTGGACAAGCTCTCTACAGTCAGCTCAAGTCTCCCCAAGAATCTCCTGTGGAGTCCTCCCTTCTCCACCCATACCCCACAATCCTTAGTCCCCACCCTTTCCCTTCTTCAGATTTCTTTCAGTGTTACCTCCCAAAACTTAGTCTCCTCCTGTCGATTCATAAGTTACAGATCCAGAAATGCCATTAAACACATCACTTACAGCCTTATCAATTAACTTAAACATAGCTGAGCGAGCTAATAGTAGTACAAGCCTATAATCCCAACACGTGTGAGAATCTGGGGGGATCCTTGACTAAATTGAAGGGCAGCCTAAACAACCTGAGACCTCTCTCAGATACTGGGGCTGAAGGGATGGGTCAGCCATTAGGAGCACTTGATTCTGTCAGAGAACTGGAGTCCACTCTCCAGTATCCACATTGGGCAGCTTCCAACCACCTGCTCCAGGGGATCTGATGCCCTTTTCTGGAATCTCTTTGGGCACCTGCATTCATGCACACACATAGAACACATATACACACAAATAAAAAGAAAACAAATCTTTGGTTATTATTTAAGTAATTTCCCTTTACTGGAATACAGAGAAAGTTTTGTTGTCAACCATTCTCTGAAAATAAAAAATAGAGGAATGATGTCTTTCATTCAAAGAAAATTGAAGAAAAATGAAAATAATTTAGAATGACACATGGCATTACATATGTGGAAACAAAATACATGGGAATGATAATAGAATTTATTCTATAGTGGTAAAATTGTAAGGAGCTCTGATTTCCTTACTTCTTTTGTTTTCACTGATCTTCTAAGAGATACTACATAAAATTCCCAAGAAAATAGATTCATGTACATCTACTTACATTCCACAGATTGAAAAGCAGTCTGAGAACTCTTTTTATTCAACGTTTTACCCATAACAGGAATAAGAAATAGATGAATCATGCCTACTTCAATTTTGATCCATTTGCCCATGATGTCTTTTAAATTTAAAGCATGTATGTACAAGTAGAAATAACTCTCACTCTGTGAATTAGAAACACCACTTGCTTATTTACAGAAATGAGAAAAGCAACTACTTTCATGTGGATATACACCATAAAAAATCCATGTCCACATTAATGAATGTTGAATTTATTCATGATAAAAACTACTAACCTGTAGAAATAAAATTAAGATAAATACATGAAATAAATACAAATTTAAATACATAATAACAAAATATAGTTATATGAAATAAAATTAATTAGCTACTTAACAGCTCATTCTATCCAACTATTTCAAGTACACCCCCATTTACTCTCTTATGAAATTCTTTAACAAAGTAGTGGAGACCATCTGGTGAGAAAAGAGAAATAAAAGGGTAGCTCCCATGCTTCAAGACTAACCAGGAGATTCTGGAAATGACTCTGTGGATCAGAAGAAGTTTCTAAGAAATCCCATCTCTTTCAATCTTAGACACAGAGAAAGGAGGAGAGGAGCATGCAAACCCCGAGAGCTTTTCAGGGAGGAAATAAAACATGTTCATAATAAATGAACATGTCCGGTTTAGAAAAAGCAAAACTAAAAGGCAAATCGGTGCAGTTCCCACGGCCAGAGACTGCAGCAGCTAGGACAGCACTGCACACTCAGGACCTCAGCACTCAGGAGGTAGGACAAGAGGATCAGCAGTTCAAAGTCCAAAGTCCTCCCAGGCAAGGTCCTCCCAGGCAAGGTCCTCCCAGGCAAGGCCCTCCCAGGCAAGGCCC
>CAJQZJ010031946.1:441322-477041 GCA_907164525.1 Lophiomys imhausi
ACATGCACACACACACACACACACACACACACATGCACACACAAACAGAGTGAGGGGACAGAGAGGGGAGAGAAAGAGTGAAAGAGAGACAGAGAATAAGTAAAATGTAAGAAATGGGGGACAAATACTTAAAGCTGTTGTCGTAACACAAAAAGCAATTCAATACAAGTTGTGATAGTCTCAACAGTAAAACCAGAAAATGCAGATTTCCAAATAGAAGCCTCATCATGCCACACCTTTGCTATATAAAACTTTCAGCAGCTCATTTTTCCCATTATGCCAAGGAAGAGATTATACTCAGAGCTTTGACATCTTGAATTCTTCCAGCCCAACTTAGCCAGCGCTGAACATTCTTTCTCTTAGGCCAAGTCATTGTTCTATGAACAACATTCTCACATAGCATCACTTATATCTTTTCCCTTCTAAAACAACCTTCCCTAAACTTTCATATCTCAGCCAACTGAGAAAGCAATTTTAAAGGTGCCTTCCACATGAAGCATTCTCTGATTTCTCCAGCTTATGTTCACTTTTCTGGACTTCTCAGAGCACTTGAGGTCTCTAACAAAAGTCCCACTTGTGTGGTACTGTGAAAATTGTTTGTTTTCATTTTACATATATAATATCTACTTTCTAAGACTATAATCACTTTAACATGTCCAGAAAATATTATGAACTTGAATTCCTCTGCATCAGCTATGAACACCAGAGGGATGAGTATAGTAGGTGATTGATTAAAACAAAATGAAAGTCAAAATCAGTCTAATTGAAAACTTTGTATAAGAAGTAAGTATGAACTTATTCATATGCTCCAAAAGTCCTAATAAGGAGCAACCTTTCAAAATAGTCAACTGAAGCTACAGGACAATCAAGTCTTTAAAACACACACACAGAGAGAGAGAGAGAGAGAGAGAGAGAGAGAGAGAGAGATTTTATGTATATATGTATATATATATATGAACATGTTGAACCATCACATGGTTCTATATTGATATAATTTATGTTTTATGTGTCCATCTAAAAATAAATTCTACCTGCCCCTAAAGCCTTACAGATGTGGCTGTTCTGTCACATGTGCATTAGTAAGTGGCAGAGATGAGAGAGGCTATGTCTACATTCAGTGTTCTGACCTATGAACGTCTAAATGATTAATAGCCTAATATTCCCTGAAAAAAGTAAGACTGAGACCAACACCAGTTTGGCACCAGGGGACCCAGACAAAAGATACCCTGTGATGACCACCAGTCCAGTACCAGGCAACCCCAGACAGGAAGCAAGTCAGAGACTAGAAGAGTCCTGCCTGGCACCAAGGACTCCAGGCAGATGGCCACTCTTGACAGCTGGGCAAAGAGCAAGCCCGAGACAACTGCCAGATTGGTACCATTGGGTCTGGACAGGGAGCTAATATGAAATGAGCACCAGTTTGATGCCACACAGGCCTGGGGATCAGACCATGCTGGAGATGACCCCCTACCAAGCACCATAAAGTACATTGTGAAAGTGGGACATAGCACTCCTGAGACCACTCCTGAGATAAGCCCAGACACTTGGAGACCTTGGGCACCATCAAGAGGAGCAAATAAGTGGTGAAGAAATGGAAGAGAAAGAGAAACAGAAGGATGGATGTTAGCACAACAAAGAGAGACAAAACTGGAGACTTGAGGGATGTGAGTGACCAGTGATACTACCTAGGACCATGGTGGGGTCCTGGCCACAGGATCTGTTATCTCCAAAATCTAGGTGGACATCCCTGGACTGGGCTGCCACCTGGGAACATGTTAATGTATGAGGGACTTGCAGAATTAGCAGACCCCTCACCTGAGCATCATGGGAGAACTGACCCTAGAGGCAGGACAGCAGGAGAGCTGGCTCTACCCTTCGCCAGCTGCAGTACTTGGGAGAGCAGGACCTACACATTTTGGGAGTTGCAAGTGAGCTAGCACCAAGGATTCAAGCTTGGGAGAGATGTCCCTATCACTTGTCTCCTTGTGTAGCATGGATGAGGGAAAGATTCCCTCCTCTCTTTCACCTCTCATCACCTGTAGCAGGTGGGAGACCTGATCCTGGGGTTTTGAGAGCAGGAGAGCTGTCCCTGTCCTTCATCAGCTGCAGTACTCAGGAGACCAGGCGCTGTACCTCACTTGGGCAGCACAGTATAGCTGGTCTTGGTTGTGAGGACTGTGGGTGGGCTGGCCCTGGGTGTGAGTATGGGAGAGCCAGCCCTGCCTTTTGTCTGCTTTGCAATGGTGTTGGCAAGGGAGAGATCCCCTCCCCTCCCTTTTGCCCTCACCACCAATGGCAGACAGGAAAGTTGGCCCTGATGGGGTCATGAGAGCAGGAGAGTAGGCCCAGCCCCTTACCTGGGTAACACAGTGGAGCTGACCCTGGATGTGGGGGTTGGAGGCCCAAAACTACTACTTTGAATTGGTCCACCCCAACATCTACCCCACTTCATGCACTACCGGAGTGCATGAAGAGGCCAGGTCTACAGACTCAAAACTATAGGATCTCCATGAGACAGGGTAACAACAGGATATCCAAGAAGAGTCCCAGGGAGATTCCAGCATTGACAAAGTAACAGAAGCCAGAGGCCTCATACCAAACCAAGAAGTCATTGCAATGAACATTTGCAAGCAAAAAAAGTGTGAACAAAATGGAATATTGTGGGACACACTGAAACACACTACAGCTTCCACAATGAGATTTTTTTTTTCTCTTTTGGGAGAGGTTGAAAGAGTGGAAGGCAAGTCTGAGGGGAGGTGGGAGATAATAGGGCTTAGGGTACATGATGTGAAATTCACCAAATAAATAAATAAATAAATAGAAATAAAAAGTAAAAGAAAATAAATTCTAATAATTTATATTTTAAATGTACATTCCTTTTCTTTTAAGTTTTTCAAGACAGGGTTACTCTGTGTAGCCCTGGCTCTCCTGGAACTCATTCTGTTGACCAGGCTACCCTTGAACACACAGAGATCTACCTCCTGCGTGCTGGGAATAAAGGCATGTGCCACCACTCTCAACAAATTTACTTACTTTCATCTTTAATTTTTTATTTATATTCATTTAAATGTATGTATTGAGAGGACCTGAAGAGTAGGCACATATGACTACAGGTGCCCAGAGAGGACAGAGGCATTGGATTTACCTGGAGCTGAGTTTACGAGTGGTTGTGAGCTGCCTGACATGGTTGCCAGGAACCAAACTCAAATTCAGTACACACTATTTTAACTGCTAAGCTATCTCTACAGTCCCACCTAGAATAAAATTTCAAACTAAATGTGTGTGTGTGTGTGTGTATACGTGTGTGTGTATACACGTGTGTGTTTGCATGTATGTGTGTGTTTATGACATTCATGCCAGGAATGTGGTTCAGTTGGTTGTGTGCCTGCTAATCATGAGTAAACCCAAGGTTTGATCTCCAGCAACACATAAACTGGGTGGTGGCACTCAAGAGATAAAGGCAGGAAGATCACAAGTTCCAGGTCATCCTTGCCTACATAGCAAGTCAGTGGTCAACATGAGCTACATGAGACCTTGTCTCAAAAACAGTTAAAATGAAGCAAAATTATACATATGCCTAAAGGATGATAATATTACATGTAGAAAGATATTATAACCATGTGGTCACGTATATGCACTCTGATGTTAGGTATGTTAGATAAATTTGTGTGATTATCTTTTAAATTTGCAATTCTCAGTAAACCTGAAAGAAGAGTTTCGACATATTGATACTATATAGAAATATAGAGACTCATTCTGCCCTTGGGTCTATCTGAAATTTGATAAAGGCTTCATGATACTGAAACATGTGGTTGTAATCTGTATGTGTGTGTGGTGTGTGTGCCACACACACAGAGGGAGATATCGGGTCTCCTACTCTATCCTTTTGTGCTCTCACCAATTGAATTAGTCACTCACTGAACCTGGAGCCCAGCTGGCAGCCAACAAGCCCCAACAACACCCCCCTCAGTCCCTTCTCCCACCACACTGGGGTCACAGGTGCACTGGAACATGCCCAGCTTTCTTACATTGGTTCTGGGAATTTGAACTCAGTTGCTCATGTGCAGTAAGGGCTCTTCCCAGATGAGCCATCTCCCCAGCCCTACAACTGTCATCATGAACAACTTGCTTCCATCTGAATCCTGTTTTCCTCCTCTGCAGAAACTGGAGAGGTGTGTGCCAACTATGAAGTCCTCATAGAGAGCACATTTTTAAACACTTGGCATACAGCTGTTGCTATTATCACTGTGGTAAAATTTGTGCTTTCCCTAATGCAGTGACATACACACCATACCTGTTGTAACTGTTCATTTATCTCCCTTGGGCCTCAGGAAGGTAAATCTGTGATTAACTGTTCACCATTGTAATCACAGACAGAAGGATGTGATGTGTCTTGGAGCCACAAATTAAAAGACAATGTTTTAATCTCTAACCTTTAAGGGCTATTGTGGTTTCCTTGTTGAATGTTTAAATGCTAATTAATTTAGAATTTATTAACTTATTAGCAGGTAATTTTTGTAGATTACAGAAAATGAATTTTAAAGGACAACAATGATGAAAGTGAAATCCACAGGTAATCCCACCACCATAAATAAGCACTCTCTTTCACCCACCACCCATGAATAAGCACCTATTTTCATTTGATTAACACACAGCTCTGTAGCCCTGGCTGCAGTCTGCCTGTTAACTGGGTTCTCCCATCAAATGCATAATTACAAATCAAATACCCTTTTTCTGCCTCTCACATATCCTAAACATGCACCTCAATTATCTGTTTATGGTCTGCTAAAAAGTAATCGAAAGGCAGGCAGAGGATGTGTCTCATCTGCCTTAGCATTCCTTGGGAGGTAGTTACACAGCCATCACACAACTGGCGTTCTTAAATAAAATTCTGAACCACCAAATTTCACTTTTAATTAGAAAGACAACTCCTCATTCAAACCACCACACATGTAGGAAAATAAAATATTAGCTTGTGCCACTCTTAAGCATATCACAAAGATAATTAGTGTAATGGAAAAGTTTGTTTCGGTCAAGAGGTCTTTCCTATTTCAAGTTTGTGGAGTTGGTGGTTTCAGAGGCACTGGTAACATGCATAAAATATTTTACTAGCTTTGCTGAAGTACTCAGCCTTTCCTGTGAGCTGGCTGGGTTCCTAGAAAGGCATTCCGCCTGTTTACTCAGTCCCATAAGACCTGGGCCGTCTCTGGGGATATGATGCACTCCTTCCCATGGAGGCCTCAGGGATTCTCTCTATTCTAGGGCTTTTCTCTCTTGTTGGGGAGCTAATGCCTTAGAAATGTATCTGACTTTATATCTCCTATTTGTAGAAGTTGTACATGTTTTTGGATGATCTTCTGTTTAATCCAGTAATCCTTCTTATCTTCCTGTGTCCATATGTTCTCCTTCCTCTCTGTTAAGGCCACATTACTTTAACTTTTAATATCCATGTGTTCAGGCTGCTTGGAATGAAAATGGCAACCAACCCTTCCTATATCTATTATTTTAGCCTATGTAACCATTTTTTTCTAAATAAATAAAAATATTGTTATATACACAAATAAATGTAATTTGTGATGAAAAACAGTAAATGAATATTAAGTAGCCATGATTTTAAAGATTTATTTTATTTTTAATTACATGTATGGGAGGGGTATGTACGCCTGAGTGCAGGTACCTTAGGAGTACAAAATGGACAGAGGATTCCTTGGAGTTGGAGTTATAGATGGTTTTATGAGCAACACAATGTGTGTGCTTGGAATTGAACTCAGGTCCTCTATAAGAGCAGTTTACACTCTTAACTGCTAAGCCAGTTTCCCAGCCCTGTATGTGTTCAGTATTAAAATTGTAAAATAGTATTATAATTTGAATATTACTAAAACAATGAGATGATAGAAGAAGGTGATGAATGGATAGATAAATAAATGATGATAGATGGTATATAAATCTATAAGTAGATAATAGATGATTAAATAGATAGATAGATGATCAATAGATAGATGATAAATAGGATAAGTAGACAGATATAGAAAGCTGAAATTTGTTTAAAGTGAACTTATCTGACCAGCTATAGACACTCAGAAATACTATGCTCAGACATGATGCGAAAAACACATCCTTACTCACACACACACAAAAACGAAGTTTGGGACAGCATGCTGTGTGAAATACTGCTAAGTTTGTAGGAACTGGAATGACTCCCAAGGATGTCCTTTCTTTAAAGTGACTTGGTCAGGGCTGGGGACCACGATATCCAGAAGAACAGAGTTCTTGGAGTTTCTGTGTGAAAAAAAAAAAGAATTAAAAAAAATTATGTCATTTAAGGATCCCGATGCTTTGTAGGCTATGCATTATCATACTTTTCAATGTTTTTTATTTAATTCATAAAAACTTGAACATGATTAGTCTGATTATAAACATTGTTGATTCCTGATAGAACCTTCTGGTTTTGTCTTTTTTTTTTTTAAGTTTGATGATTTATCTCCTCTATGAAACTTTGGGATTATTGAGTCATCTTTTCTTCCAATGTCAAGTAAACTTTTGTAAACCTAAAAAAAAGAAAAGAAAAAGAAAACTGAGACTTGAGCCAGCCATAGAGCCTCAGAAAAAGCTAGACCAGACATGGGAGTTTTTGGCTTTCCAACCTGATGGTACTAACAGCAGATGGTGGGGGCCAGAGGTGGACACATCATCTATAGAATGATTTCTCATATTTTAAACATGGGCACAAAAAACATCCATCAGCCCATACTGTGCTCCACCCCTCAGATCTTACGATGGAGACATCTGGCAATTTGGCCTCTCCAAGCCTCTGTGAAGAAGCAGAGAGCTACCCTTAGGGCTCTACTGCTGACCCAACTCTGCAAGTCAACTAGGTAGCCGTAGCCACCCTCTCGTGGCCCTAGAAAGCACCAAGGCAGCTTCCCCTAAGTGGCTTAGTCCTTAGAAGGTGACAGAGTCAGAAAAAAAAAAAAAGCCCTGCTTTGCCCCTATGGTTCTGAAAATAAATCCGATACACACTTGCATGCAACTGATTTCCAACAAAGGCAGCAAGAATGTGTTGGATATCCATACACAGAAGAAATAACCTAGACCCTTCCTCTCACTGTTTATCAACTCAGAATGAATCAAAGACTTAAACAAAATATGCTTGAAGAAAATACAGTGCAAATGTTTCAGAACATTACCCTGGGCAAATATATCTTGGCTTGATCCCAAAAGGAAAAATTGGCAAATGGCATTCACTAAAAACCTGCACAACAAAGGAATTGATTAACAACTGAAGAGACAACCTATGGAATGAAAGAAAATATTTGAAAACTTTTCACTCATCAGGAGACTAATAGCCAGAACATAAAAGAGACACAACATGGGCTGGGGATGTAGCTCAGTGGAAGAGCCTTGCCTAGCAAAGTGTGTGAGACCCTAGATTCAACACCCAGTAACACAAAGAAAATAATCTGAGTTTCAAATGAACAAGTGACATGAGTAGACATTTTTCTAACAAGATATACAAATGTCTCTCAGGTATGTGGTAAACAACCCATTACTGTCTGGGAAACACAAATCAAAACTAAAGTGAGATATCAGCATACCCAAAAAAGAACAAATATCATCAAAAATAGTAATTTTAAAAAGTGATAGATTAGGGTGGAGAGATGGCTCAGTGGGTAATGTGTTTGCCACAGAAACTTGGAAATCACCAGAATCCATGTAAAATGCAGCTTGCCTGTAACCCAGAGCTGGGGGAGGGGTGCAGGGACAGGTAGATCCTTGGGTCTCATTGGCCATCCAGTCTACCCAAAACAGGAAGCTCTGGGAAGACCCTATCTCAAAAAATAAAGTGGAGAATAATAAAGAAAGAGACCACAGTTGACCTGTGGCCTCAAATGTCCATACACAAACCTTGCTAGCCATTCAATCTGGCCAAATGGCAGGTCCTGGCTAAGTTTGGTGAGAAATTCTCTCTCTCTCTCTCTCTCTCTCTCTCTCTCTCTCTCTCTCTCTCTGTATGGTGATTTCAGTGAGAAACTCTTCATGGGATTAAGTTTGAACACTCAGTCCCCAGTTGGTACTGCTGTTGGGGAGGCTGTGGAACCTTGCTAGAGGAAGTATTTCATTGGGGGAGACAGGGTCATAGCCTTACCCCACTTCCAGTTGGGTTGTTCTGCTTTGTGTTTGCAGTTGAAGGCCTGAAGGTGTGATCTCCCAGCTGAAGGTGTGATCTCCCAGCTGAAGGTGTGATCTCTCAGCTTTCCACCACCCCAGGAGCCTGCTTGCCACACCTCCTCTGCCATTATGGACTCTCCCTCCGGTACCACAAACCAAAAATAACCTCTTTCTTCATAAGTCACTTTGGGTCAGGGTCTTTCATTGCAGCAACAAAAGGTAACTAATACACCTTGTCTCAAAAAATAAGGTGGAGTCAGGTATTGTGGTGTATACTTTAATCCCAGTGCTCAGGAGGCAGAGACAGGCAGATCTCTGTGAGTTCCAGGCCATCTTGGTCTACACAATGAACCCCAAGCCATGCAGAGCTACATAATGAGACCCTGTCTTGGACTGGCAATCAATCAATAAATTAATAGGGGGTTATCAATAGAAGAAGACACCTGGCATTAACATCTGGCCTCCACTCTGCATATATCACACACACATACACCCACCCATACCCCCCACACCCACACACACATGCAATGTAATTTTTAAATGTTTTATAGATTCAGAAAGACAAATAATACACATCTCCTCTCACATGTGAAAACTAAGTTTGAGTGCCTGTGCATGTGTGTATGCATGTGTGTGTAGAAAAAAAATAATTAAATTACATTGGGTGCCATTTGTAGAAAATGGTTAAGTTATTTACCAGTATTTATATTATATTTAGTTGGTTGGCAGTATTAATCTTTAACCTGCCATTATGAATGAACACACAGAGATCGAATGAATTTTAACAAGCTTTGGCTTGAATTGAGCAATCTTGGCCCATCTAAGCTAGCTCATTTTATTCCCCATATATACATATATCCCTATGGACTGCTATTCTCCAAGCTATGCCGATGTTCCAGGCCATGTGGAATGATCCTCTTTCATCTATCCCATTATGTGTCCTCCTTTCTGCTCCTGGCTTCTTCCTCTTCTTCTACTGTTAACCTGCTCCCAGAAGCTTGCTTTCTGTACATAAAGTAATGCTGTGTTACTTGCTTGTCTCTGATTGATTAAATAAATGCTGAGGCCTGAGATTGGGCAAAGACAGAGGTAGGCGGGCCTAAGGGGTTTCTGAATCAGAATCTAAGGTTCATGGGAAGAAAAATCTTCCAGAGAAGAAAGAAGCCAAGAGCAGGAAGGAGGACATAAGCCATGGAGTAGATGAAAGAAGATCATTCCACGTGGCCTGGCACATCAGCTCAGCATGGAGAATAACAGTCAAAGGGGATGTATGTATATATGGGATCGTATTTGGGGAATAGAATTAAGAGCTAGCTTAGATGGGCTAAGATTGCACAATCCAGACCAAGGCTTGTTAATATCCATCAGGTTTCTGTGTGCTCATTTATAATGGTGGGCTAAAGATAACACAGCTGACCAATTAATGATAATATAAATGCTGCTAAATAATTAGCCATTTTTCTACATATGTGTGCATGTTACAAACATGTCACAAAGTTAGAAAAGGGAAAGAAGAGAGATTAAGAGATGGAGTAAATCACTACATCCTGCATGGCTTGGTCTTGGAAATCTGACGGAGGCGGCCAGTGGGTGAAGAAAGCACAGACCGACTCCACAAATGTACAGAAAACCTGAGATGGGGTGGGCTATGCTCACTCTGATGGAGCAGCACCAACAGAGATCTCCCTGCCTCTGCCTCCTGAACCTCTGTATGTTTATTATATATAGCACTAGACGGGAGGCTTAGTTAGTCTCAGTCGGAGTTCTCTGGGGGCAGCAGTCTCTGGCTGTAACATTGCTCAATCATCCCTAAAGCTCACACTTGGACCATTGGGCTGCTTTGCCATCTTGCTGAGCCTAGAAGAGGAAAGGGAATCAGTCAGGCAAGAGAGAGCAGTTGGAGAAAGCAATGAGTGAGGACAATACACAATGCCACAGATGCATGAACATGCTATGATGAATCTCATTATTTTGTATTCTAAAAAATTAACTTAAAATGAATAACGATAAAATGAATTCATGCATATGCAGTCACACAGGCACACACATACACACACACAGAGAGAGAGAGCTTCAAAAGCTTTTAAAGTTTTGGTTGAATGATAATTCATCTGGGGAACACATCACAATTTTATCAGGCAACTCTCTCCACAATTGTACCTTAGTTATTTTTCTGCTGTTATTATAAAAATACCCTGACAAAAGCAACTTACAGAAGAACGTTTGTTCATCTTACAGCTCCAAAGGGACACAGTCAGTCCGTCGTGATGGGAAAGGCATTGTGGTAGGTACACAAGGCCACTATTCCAAAGAGAGACTAGGAAAAGAGGCCAGAGACAAACCTCAAAGCTTCCACCCAGTGACCCTCTCCCTCCAGCAAGACTCTATCTCCTAAAGATTTCATAATCTTTCCAAATGTTCAAACACTTGAGTCTGTGAGGGCACATTTACATTCAAATCACAATGACTTACAATGCCAACTCAAAAATCTGTTCAATAAAATTCTAGTTTCTGTGTTTTTTTCATTTGTTATGGGCTCTCACTATGTAGTCTAGACTATCCTCCAATTTATGATCCCCTACAGGAACCTGCTAAGTGCTGGGATTACAGGCATGTGCAACTACACTCAGCTAAATTCTAGTCATTTTAGATTAGATAAAATGAACATTCCCAGAAAGGGTGTAGACTGTTCTCCAAAATTTAGTAGACATATGATTAGATTCAAGAGCTCAGTTAAAACCTAGAAGGTCATTGATCAATATGGAATGAAGAGAGAAAAGAGTTATTATAAAAAACAAAGAAAAAAGGAGATGTGGGTGAAATTCAAGGAGCTTTGGCATCTCACACCATAGCTGCAGTAGGAAAACCCAGCACAGCACTTAAGCTGATCAGATGTGAACTTGGAGCACATACCAAAGCCTTGCCTTAAAATCTGACAGCAGAAGGATTCACTTGTCTTTGTTAATGTAAAAGATCATTCATCTTTGTTATTCCCCACTAATCCTATTAATGTTGAAAATTACGTAACACATAATATTGTGATTATATCTAATATGCCTACCATATGTGCACCAACTTTATGTCAATAAATCTTTCAATGATGTTGAATGAGGTTGACCATCTTCCCCCAGATCCTATAGTTGGAAAACAAAACACCGTCCATTAACAGTTTTTAAAATGTAACTTTTAGAAGTCCTTGTGAAAATGTGGATTAAATGTGAAGAATTCAAAGGCAATCAAGCAATACCAGCAGTAGATGAATGAAAGCTACTAGTTTCTAGTTCAGCTTGGTCTTCTTCTGTTTGAGGTAACTGTCACAGAACAGCTGAGACTAGGCCATTTGTAAACACTACAGATTTGTTTTTTATAGTTCTGGGTACAGGGAAGGCCAAGATCAAGGAGCTGGTGTTGTCTACCGAGAGCATTCTTGCTAAGTCAAGCCATGGTGGAAAGTGGAAGGGGAAGAGAGTAAAAGATATCTATGTGTGTTTGCTTTTAGAACACACTCACTCTCACAATGATGAACCTGATCCATCCATGAGCACAGAAGATGCATGCTCTACTCACCTCTCTCTACACGGAAGCATTGCACATCACATTTCTAACACATGGACTTTGGTAGGCATCTTCACCACAGGAACTGCTAAAGTGTCCTCCTCCTCACCCTCATATTTCTTATTCCGTGCATAAGTATTTAAACTCCTGAAGCTCCAGAAGTATTAAAATTCCCTTCCCCTCATAACTCCTATACCACCTATGTATTCTCTACGTCCTCCTCTCACAGAGGAAAGCTTTATTGACCTGAGAGAACTGGAAAAGTTGGTAGAGCTGGGTGGAGGGAGAGGCAACTCCAGAATACCCTCCAGATACTGGAGCCACCTTTCACTAAGCTACCTTTTATTAGCAGATATCTGTCCCCACTGACTTTGAATTTTGAGAAATTCCTGAGGAGAGAGGGGGATATGTTGATGTAAAATCAAATGAAATATGGTTCAGAGACTCTCAGGCAAATGACAGTTACCTTGTGGAGGTCTAGCCTGCATTGTGTAGCAGCTTGCTATCTGAAATTAGGCAATCAATTGCTTTTTTTTTTTTTCCGAAAACATTGACTTGTCAGGCACATCACTGTTCTAAATAGCTGGTTCCAGTAAATGGGGCTTGATATAAGACCATCTCCATTTATTTCCATCTGTGTTTCAACAGTTACAGTCCCACTAAATAATATGTCTCGCCCAAAACACCAATGTTAAAGTGACTCTCCCTGGGGTGACCTGAGCCAAATGCCACACAGAAAAACACACTGTTGAGAGCTAAAAATAAATCCTGCAGGAGAACTCCGTTCATCTTCCACACTGGGGTATTATTACAATTTTAATGATCTGCCTCACTTTTTCATATACTTGACTCCTTTTGAAGGAAGGACAGGAAACCTATTGAAACACACTAATCTCCTTGAAATGTTTCTGGCTACAGAGCAGAAATACGCTCTGCTGTAATGAAGAGAAAGGGAGAATAAAGCAGTCACAACTGTATCTCTTCCCTGTGCTGTAATATACTGTTTTTCCTGTACAGAGATGGTATTTTGGTTTTAATATTGTATTTTCATTGCTAAAGTATTGCTTTAAAAGAGTTTGAAACATCAAAGTCTTCCAACACTACCCTTCCCCCCACAAATAAATCTTTTCTCTAAATATTTATGCTTCAGAAATTTGTGGGCAACCCAATGCAGTCATTTGATTTCTGTATATCTGGCTGTCATTTTTTCCCAAAGGGAAATGTAACCATTTTTTCATGGGTAAGAGCCCATTTATAAAGCTGAACTGTATTATACACTGATTTAACCTGTAAGTTTTGCCCAAAAGTCTTTGGAAGCACTAAAGCCAAAGGCAGAGGCACTGAAAAAGCTACTAACATTTGAGCTGTTTCAGGACCTGAGACATCGTGTTGGGTGCATTCAGAAGTTCTGATATTTGGATCAAGGGCTGGCAAGGTGGTTCAGTGGGTAAGGTAGCTTGTTGTGCAAGCAGTAAGATTTGAGTACAAATCCCTAGCACCTACATAAAAGCCAGGCATGGACACACATGCCTATAACCCCAGTACTGCAGAATAGAGACCATTTCCTAGCAATTCACTGTCCAGCCTACCTGATTCCCTGAGAGACCCAGTCCCAAAAAGGAAAGTAGAAAACAACAGAGGAAAACATCTGACACCCTCCTCTTGCCTCCACATGCCTATGGGCAGGCATGCACACCCTCTCACACACACATGTTCATGCATACACCACACACACATACACACACAAAGTTACAACATTTTGATTTTCAGGATAAGGAGCTCAGTGGTTAAGAGTTCTTGTTGCTCTTCTGAGTTTAGTCCCCACCACTTACATTAGACAGCTCATAAGCACCTGCAACTCCAGCTCCAGGGTATCAGATTTTCTCTTCTGACCTCCACTGATACCTGAATACATCACACACACACACACACACACACACACACACACACACACACACACACAAATAATAATAATAATAATAATAATAAATAATAACAATCTACATTGTCCATCAAAATAGGGCAAGAAGAAACATGTCCAACATCTAAAATTTCCTGTAAGAAAAAAATTATTAACATTCCATCAATCCCTAAATTCCAAATAATTTTTTGTGGAAAGAAAATGTTCCCAATCTCAAGGTCAAACTAATTTACTTGACTTACAATCTGTTTACCACTCTAGACATGAACATGGGAGAGTGGGGCCTACAAATTAGATGGACTAAAGTCTCATTCAATAAGTAGTTTTATTTAGTGCATCAGACAATTTATGCTTTGAGAGTTTAGAAAAATCACCTTAGTAAAGTAAAGTGATACAATCACACGGACAAGCCACAGATGGCAAAAACATGGTTTCCCATAGAGGCACAGAAACAAATAATATCCAGCTGTAATGAATAATCTGAAATAAGCTTATTCTTATCTGATACATCAGGGTGGGGTATGAAAGCTCCTTACAGAACAATTATGTTTTGAACAAGACTCTTGTCTTGTTTTTTAGGAGTTTTCTTACAAGCGCTCAGAATTTTCATGTGATTCCATTCTAGGACTGTTTCAACCTCCATCAATTTTTTAAATTTGTACCATGTATTCTCCCCACTGTGTCCTTTGTCCAGCCCCCAGAAGCTCAGCACTAGCACCACCAGGAAGTCCAACTGCCAGCTACCTCTCATGACTCTTACAATGCCACTCTCATCCTGACATTCACAGGCCCCAACCCGAGCGGGCCTGGGCACCCAGTAAGAGGGTGGAGGTCCTGAGACATCCCCAGCAACAATGCTGGTACCCCCAAACTATTGTCAAAGCCCACATGGTCCCCTAAACTAGTATGCTGCTATGCAGCCATGTAGTGCTTTGGGAGATTGCCATGGGTCCTCACCCTTTGTAGGACTTGTACAAAAAGAGTGAAGGGCAAACGTGAGTACAAAGCACAAAGTGAAGAAAGATGGTTACGTGCTTAAACTCTGGTAGCTGGCCGTCAAGACCAGAAAATAAAAGAGCTCAAACATACTTTGGGGCCAGAAAGCAGCTGGGCTGCATGAGGACCTCTCTTCTCTCCACCTCAGCTGAATGTCACAACTATTTAGTGAGATAATTTCATTAAAACTGATCAAATGCCCACTTGTCACAAGAGTCTAAAAGCATTAATGTTTTCTCGAATAACATGACAATATGTCTGAAGAGCAATGAAAGCATACTGAAAGGGGGAAAGAGCCTGACACGCAGATTCTAAAACAGACATCAACTGTGTGGTGTGTGGTCACCCTGGGTAGTTTTCATTGTCAACTTGACACACCGTAGAGTCATTGGGGAAGAGGAAATCTCAACTGAAGAATGGCCTCCATCAGACTGGCCTGTGGTCTTGTCTGGGGGGCATTGTCTTCATTCTTAATTAACGGAGTGAGCAGTGCCATCCCTAGGCCTGTGGGCGGGAGAAAGATTCAAAGAAGGCCAACCAAACATTAAGCAGTAATGGAGCCAGCAAGCAGTGTGTCTCTATAAATTCTGCTTCAAATTCCTGCTTGACTTCCTGTTCTTCCCTCAAGGATGGAACTACAAACCAAGTAAACCTTTCATCCCCGTGTTGCTTTTATTCACAGTGTTTTTATCCCAGCAACAAGAACAAAACAAAGCAAAGCAAAACAAACAAAAACCTTAGAACAGGGATCACAGGAATAAAGCACTGAGACTAAAAAGACAAAATTGCAAAATCAGGTTATCTCCCTCAGTGAGCTGCATCAGGGGTTCCTAAGATGGGCATCCTGTACTGAGCTTTGGTCTGGGTACTGCTCTCATGAGTATATAGCACAGTTATTACACAATGTGTTTGTTTGAGGACTTTCTGCACATACATTATGAAAGCAATTTGGTTTGGTTTGGATTGGGATTTTTGGGGGGTGTTTGAGGGTGTTTTTTGTTTGTTTGCTTGTTTGTTTTGTTTGGGGGGTTGGTTTTTAGGGACAGTCTCTCACTATGTAATCCAGATGGACCTCAAACTGGTGGAAATCCTATCTCGAGTTTCAAGAATGCTAAAGCTGTAAGTATGAACAGCATATTAAACAACTTTTTAAAAGAAAAGGTATCTCCGTGATGTTGGTTGGAAGACAACTTATGACGTAGAAAACTATAGAATACAGTACAAGCTATGGAAGGACATGATCATGTAGCTCTGAACTATCCATTTTACGCAGATCACAGATGTAACTTCAGACTTGTAGGCAAAACTAAAACATAATAGAATCATTAGGGGGTGATGGGCTTTGAGGTCTATTTTAGAATATGCCATTTAATTGCATACTCACATCATTTATTGGTTCATTATATATTTGGTCAACATCAGTCATAAACTCCTGACAACTTCAGTGATTCTTATCTGTCATCATGGTCATCTCTAGCATATTATTGGCTGGAGTCCTCAGCACAGGTTTTAACATGGGCGATAAAGAGTTCCAGCCAGCCAAGTCCAGGATGCCAGCAGCTACCAACAAGCCATAATTCTCATCTTACGCATTCAGCAGTTATGTCACACTAAATATACAGGTGGAACTACATTCTAACATGCAGGGGCTAACCTAAACCAGACATCTGGAATACTCAAGGCTGGCCAAGGTAAAAGGGGCCCCAAGTTTACCTAGAGATGGCTCAAAGCTTACATGATAGCCCAGGTCAAAGAGAGTTTAGTATCACGTGGGAAGGAAGTAAGCAAGGAAGTTAGTGTCATGTGCAGTGAGGATAAGTATGACTATTAACAAAAAATCATGCAGAGGCGGTCATGAATGGAACGAATTGAGAATAAGAAGAAAAAGGATTATCCAAGAGGAGTTATATAAGCTAATATGGGAGGAGGGTTAGTGAGCTCAAAGAAAGACAACGTGCAGAAACAGAACTGAGCAGCAAAGGGTCATTAACAACAAACACTGCAGTCTAAATGGTGTGGGAACTCCACTTTAATAGTCCTAAGGCCACATGAAATTCAATCTAAAAATAAAACATGAACGAAAAAAAAAAAAAAAAGCCTGTTGCAAGGCTGGAGAGATGGCTCAGCAGTTAAGAGCACTGACTGCTCTTCCAAAGGACCCGGGTTCAAACCCAGCACCCACATGGCAGTTCACAGCTGTCTGTAATTGCCAGAAGTGGTGGCGCATACTTTTAATCCCACCACTTGGGAGGCAGAGGCAGGTGGATCTCTGAGTTCAAGGCTGACCTGGTCTACAGAGTGAGTCCAGGATAGTCAAGGATACACAGAGAAACCCTGTCTCAAAAAACCTAAAACAAAACAAAACAAACAAAACCTGTCACTACTATGATTTAAAATAGCAGGTTCTAAACAGCTGTGCTGACATCCCAGAACTCAGGAGGTAGAGGCAGAAGATCAGGAGTTCAAGGTCCTCCTCAGCTACATACCAACTTCTAGACCAGCCTGTGCTACAAAAGACTGGGTCTCAAACACATAAATAAATAAATTGGTTTCTTTGAAAACCTGACCTCACAGCATGCTATAAATAGAAATGAGTAAGTAGATAAATAGTTTAAATGGTTCTAAGTTCTATCCAAATGTAATCAATGTAACATAAAAAGTTTAAATTATTGCAAAATTATAAATGAACTTCCCGCACCTGCCAGGTATGGGAACCTTAGAACTAGGTGGCTGTGGATGGTGACTTTTTAAATGCAAAAGAATAGCTACATAGCACAATGTAGTGCGCTGCAGAGTTTGAGGACTAATTGGACACAGGTGTCAGATGATAGGTTTGTCCAAAATCTGAAACTCATGCCATATTCTGTTCTGCTAAGCTGGGCTGAGCCAGAATGTCATGCCAATTTTTACTTGCGGGATTCAGGGAAGATACTTTATTTTTTTCTGTTCCAATGTTAAATTCACTTACTTATTTCATTAGAATTTTCCTTAAACTTCCCATTATTGTATATATATATATAAACAATTAGAATAAATGCTAGACCTGTTACCTGCATATCAAAGCCCCACCATAAATATTAAGTCATATATATAATATATTATGTATTGTTTATATACACACATATATAATAGTTGAGGTGATATTTGTATTTATCTTATTGATATTGGAGATTCCTCAAGGTCTGATTACATAAGACAAGAACAAGCCTAGTCCATGCCCTGGAGGTTTGTAACTGCAGCAGGACAGACAGATCTGTGATGGTCTGACTAATAGCTTTCATGGGAGGCTGAGTTACTACACAGATTAATTTGCTCTAGACACCTTTCTAATTATACCGAGAATTGTGGGAATGAGAGAAACTGGCTTTGGAAAGATGGATGCTCGATGCTTTTCCTACCTCCCCACTCTGTATCTCGCCTCGGGAGCTCCTGGAGGAGTCAGAAAGGCAGACTAGGCAGGGGCTGCCTACATCCAAGGTAAGATGCCAGCAGCACCCACGGAAGTGCTCAAGACAAACCAGCAGTGAAGCTCCATGGGTTTCCTTTGTCCTGTTTTGAAATTAAAGGCTGGAAAGCCAGAGTTTTGCTTGAGGCTTTGCCTCAAGATACTACCCTGAGTCGAGGCACAAATGAAGCTATGCATGACTGTGATTGGAAGCAGACCCTCCCCCACCCTCCACCCCACCCATCGCTGCCCATTTCTGTTTGCAGTCTAGATTAAAAGGGATGCAGAAATTTGTTACCTACACATCAAAACCCCTCCATAAATATTGAGTCTTATGTCTTCTGAAATGTTGGAAAAGTCACAACCTTCAGGAAAACAGAATTTATTTATTTGTTGGTTTGTCTGTTTATTAAGATAGGCTCTCATGAAGCGCTGGGCCTAGAACCTCAATGTAGGCAAGATGACCTCGAATTTCTGATCCTCCTGCCTCCAACTTCTGAGTGCTGAGATCACAGGAGGGTGCTGCCCTACCCAGGTTTTAAGGTGTTCCGGAGTAGAACTCAGGGCTTCCTTCGTGCCAGCTAAGTACGCAGCCACATCGGCAGCCCCCTTCCCTCTTTACCATCATGATTCATGGCGGGAGAGATGCTTTGGTGGTTCAGAGTATATACTGCTCTCCTTCTGCTCCGTGCTGAGCACAGACGTTCAGCTCCCAACCCCCACACTAGCAGCTCACAACCTGTAACTCTAGCTCCAGAACTCTCTTCTTTTTTTTTTTTAAGTACTTTATTCTTTTTTCTTCAAGTTACATCTCAGTAACAAACCCCTCCCTATTCCCCCTTCCTATCCCGCCCTTCCACCCTCTTCCCCCAAGAAGTTTCCCCTTTCAGTCCAACAGATGGTTCCTTCTCTTATAACAGTAAGTATTATACAAAACAACAGATATAAATATGCCACATTTATGAGAGTTAAATGGCCCAGTATACCTTCCCAATGTCCAGTTTATACATATTTGGCCCCTGACTTTAACATTCTACTATCTAACCAACTCCATGAGTTTAAAGGTCTATATGTGACTCAACATTCATACTATCTTGCAACACACTTTTAAGAGTATCTTCTTAGATCTATAACACCCTCTTGATTCCTAAACAGTTCAAAATTTAACTATGAGACTCTAGCTGTCTATTCTTCAACCACCTCAGAGACCTGAGAGGGATAAATATAAGCAGAACTCTCTTCTAACCTCAGCAGGCACTGCACTCATACACAAATCCACACTCAGAAATACATATATGTACACGTTGTTGAGGTTTTTTTTTGTTTTTGTTTTTTTAACTAAATCTTAAAAGAAAAAATTCATAGCCTAATGAGAAAAGACCCCCTGAGTGCTATTCACTAGCTCCTCCTACTGCTTTCTGTATTTCAGTCACAGGAGGCAATCACAAGAGACAGGGGTGTCCCTCTACTGTCTCTTAGCATGCTGGGAGGGCAAAGAACAGTGACCGCAGGGTGTCAGATGGCCTTAGAAGTAATAGACCAACCAGGTTCCATTCAAGTGTCAACACAGCCACTCCCATCCCGATTTCGACCTGGTACACGGCCAGAGAAAGCAGTGAGGATGGAAGCGAAGGAGCTTGCTGCCTCTCACAGCTCTCAGAGTGAGCAGAGCCACCCAGCTGGGTTTGCATTGCCTAGATCCCCAGCGGCCACCTCTCCCACTAGAGAAGACAGATAGAAGCATCAGACTCTTTTATATTTTAGGCAGAATGTGAAATTAGAGTTGAAACCCTTTTGCACACACCCTCTCGAACTAGAGCTGTTTCCTGGGAAGCTTCTGAATTTAGAGCCCTCTGACCTCCCTGTCTCTTCCAGCCCAACAGCTCCCCAACATGTGTGTATCTTCTATGTCTCCCACATCCTCCACCCCCGCCTTTGGAAGAGACAGAAAAACTAATGAATAAAATCACAAGTTCCCATCTCAGGAGACTGCAAACAAACCATGGTAGAGGAAACGTCCATAATTTTGTGAAGCCAAAATAATTACATCAACTGGATTGTCTGCATACATTTTTATATTGCATCTCTCAGATCTTCTGGGCTATTATAATATTTCTAACGGTTCTTTTCAATAGACTGGCAGACTAGGGAGCATGGTATACCTAAAGAAACTCTTGATAAAAGATTTTCTTTTTAAGCTCATCTCTACACCAGAGCTTCAGGAAACAGGAAGTGGCCCAAGACTCGGTGCTGAAATTTTAAATCTTAATTGACTTTTTATGGGTCTCTACCCTGAATATTAACAGAAGGGTTTCTCTCTATTACATAGCCAAACTAATTATGTATTCTGTTTTGCTCTGTAAATTTGTCCTTTTGTGTTTAAGTGTGTATGTGTGTGTGTGTGTGTTGATATGTGTGTAGGGTACAGGTATGCATGCTATAGCATGCGTGCAGAGATCAAAGGACAATTTGTAAGGGTCAGCTTTCTCCTTTCCATCTTGTAGGACCCAGGACTTGAACTCAGGTGCCTTTACCCACTGAACCACCTCAGCAATTCCACCTTCTTTTCTTAGTCAGGGTGTCTGACTGAGCCTGGACTCACTGAACCTAGCGATCCGCCAGTCTCTGCTCCCCAGACCCCTGGAATGACAAGTGTGTGCCACCATGACCAGCCTTTTATGTGGGTGCTGTGGATCTGAACTCAGGACCTCCTGAGTGCATGGTGAGCATGTCACCTGCTGAGGCCTCTAAACTAGTTTTCAGCTATCTTAGTCTCTATCTTTTTGTTTTTCAGTGTGCTTTTAGCTATCTGAGTCCTCTGCCCTGGCTTAGACTATCACCACCAAAACCCGCTGCTTCACACATTGTGTCCCACCACATACTGATACTGTTATACACATTCACACATTTCCAATTATCTTGGTTAGAAGTGTGACCAGGAGGGCAGAGAATGTCACAGCCATGGGCATTCCTAAAATCTCTTTTCATTATTATTACTTCATTTTCAAGATACTTCTCCACCAAATATTTCACAGAATTTTCCAACATAAATGCAAAGAAAGACCTAATTTTCTGCCTGACTATGCATTGATGAACATGAAAATGCTAACAAGCAAATAAATGATTATATCACAACAGAAATGTAACTGGCTACAAAGAAACCTGTGCTCGGTGTAGTAATGAGAGCTGGCTACTCAGCACTGCCTTCCTCCTTTTACTACCTTAAGAACCTTGTGGGGGGGTGGCTGGAGAGATAGCTCAGTGGTTAAGAGCACTATCTGCTCTTCCAAAGATCCTGAGATCAATTCCCAGCAACCACATGGTGCCTCACAACCATCCACAATGTGATCTGATGCATGTACTTCTGGCTTCAGGAGTACATGCATATAGAGTACTCATATACATTAAGCAAATAAATAAGTAAATAAATCTTTTTTTTTTTTTAGGAACCTTGGGAGTGAAAATGAGATGGTGTGTGCTAGGACTCACCTGGCCCTGGCTGGGGCAAGGTGATTTTGGTACCATGGAACAGGTCCCTGAACTTTAGATACTGGAGACTACTAATGGTCAAGCTAGCTTGTTGAATAGGTCAGGCAACCTTGACTTCAACGTGGAGTCACTGAGGGCTGCAAATGCAGGGAAACAAGGAAGTGACTGGACAATGTGCACCAACTCAAGTAAGAGACCCCCAGAACTTAGCACAAGTAAAGCCATGATGGAAGTACCATCCAGGCCCTGGAACCCAGCACAGGTTTGGCAGCAACATCTGCCAAAATGAGAACAAAGACCTAATGCATCAAAGTCCATAGTTCTGGGAAAGTCCCTAAATATACTAAATTTGTTTTTGGCTTCTGAAGTTCTGATTCTTGCTAATTGCTCTTGATAACTAAGGTGTGCCAAGCCAGGATGTGGTTTTTGTGCTTAAAAGGTCAGTCACCCCGAGAAGGGCTCTGGAGTGCACCCAGGTCTGGAGCATCCATTGCAGTTGCTGATAAAGTCTTTCTATTGGCTTGAACCTGTTTCCACGTGTTCTTCCCTAGTGGATGGATACCTTGGAACACTAAGAGGACTTAAATTTGCATGTGCATGAGATATACCGGATTAAATCAGAATGAGTGAAAATATGATCCATCTTCTTGATGCAATATCATTCAAGCTGCCTTTCTGATCAAACCAGAAAACCATGGGAAACAGGCATCATTGATGTGTTTGAGAATTTTTTTAAAATTTATATTCTTAAAGATGTTGTGTGTGGGGCTGGAGAGATGGCTCAGCGGTTAAAAGCACTGGCTGCTCTTCCAGAGGTCATGAGTTCAATTCCCAGCAACCACATGGTGGCTCACAGCCATCCATAATGAAATCTGGTGCCCTCTTCTGGCTTGCAGATATACCTGCAGACAGAACACTGTACACAAAATAAATAAATCTTTAAAAAAAAAAGATGTTGTGTGTGTTTGGTTTTTCACTTTTGTGATTTGATATTATCCCTCTTGCCCTGCCTGTAGCCTAACTTATCATTCCCTTGTTCTTGGATAACTTGTCTTTTTTATGTCACAAGAGTTTGGGAAAGTGTTATTTCCTTTCTGACCAAAGACTGAGATGACCTATCTCAAGTCAACCTAGAATTGTAAGGTTCACAGTGTCCTTGCAAACACCCAAAGTCATTTAAAAGTTTGAGTGTCTCCTAAGTGTAAGGGGATACACTCAAATAAGAGTATAAAACTAACAGAAAACATGTTCCTTTTCTCACCTTGGCAGTTGCTCTCCCTTCCCCTGTGAGAATGCATACCCAATTTGTATCTGGAGGAAGAGTAGGACAGCACAGCCCAGCTCTATCCCTAAGGACTGCCCAGTGGCCTCAGGAGCAGGAATGTATTTGTTCATTCCAACAGTATTTCGAGCCACTTTTGCTTTAAAGAACTGGGTATGGGAGTGCGTGGGTGGGGGCCACGGGGCGGAGGGAGGTGGGGAGCGAGCGGGAAGTCTGTGAGATTGGAGACAAGAAGCAAACAGAAACTGCAAAAGGAAGCAGAATGCTGCAAAATGTGGGCTCAGGAATGCATTTGTTCAAACAAGTTTCGTCACGGAATGTGGGGATCAGGAGCCGGTGGAAGGGGGATGATGAGTGGCGACGGAGCCCACGCAGAATCCCGGGCATCAGACCAGACGCAAGGTGCAGATCTAACTTTACTGGGTAACAACAGAGCTTATATACATAGTAAAGTGTGGGGTTGGTAAGGTCACCTTAGAAGACTTCCGCAAAGAAGAAGGGAGAAGCAGCCACGGCCTTAGCCGTGGATCCATTTTGAGACTTCACTAGCGTGCTAGGAGTTGGTAGTAGATCGCCACTGTGTTCAGTGGATCAGGATCGCTCCAAGGAGCGGCCATAGGAGCCACTGACGCCTCACTCGCCATTCCCTATGGGCCTCCATAGGCTTATCTCGACCCCCCACGCCCCCTCTCTCACACACACACTCACACACAATGGAAGGCTGTAAAGATGGAGATGTAGCTCAGTTGGGAGTATGCTACTTCCACATGCATGAAGCCTTGGGTTCCATCCCCAACACCACGTAAAACTGAGTGTGATAGCACATACCTGTAATCCCAGCATGTGGAAGATAGAGACGAGGACAAGGATTTCAAGGTCATCTTTGGCTACATAGGGAGTTTGAGGACAGCTTGAAAATAATAAAATAATAGTAATAATAATAATATAGAAAGAAACTCCAGCTTCTCAAACAAATGATGGGAACTTCACTTTGGAAAATATACTGTGAAGTGAACCCCCGGATAAAGTCCGATGATCAGACCTCAGTTTTACAGTTCCCTCCCCAGGCTACTTATTTCTCTAAAACAATAAAATGAGCATGGGCTTAGTGGGGAGTTAAATGATATGAAGCCTTTAAGTTCTTAGTTCCTAGCACAGGGCCTGACAACTATCAAAATTATTACAAGATTCATGTGGGAACATGAACACCATGTGACACTCACAGAACATGCAGAGTGGTCATATGGTATAAAGGTTTGATCCATGTGGTCCCAGCAGACAAAGCTTAGGAAAGTTTTTATTTTGCTTTGTAGAAAATCAGTTACACACCCTGAGTGGCACCAGATGAGAATGATGTCTCAAGAAAAAGGCAGCTACTACTAGACCATGGAGCAACATCCACTGGTCACCATAGTAGTTTCAGCAGTGTCTGCAGCACTAAAGTGATTTGAAGCTTCCAATGGATGGTTTTCCTGTATGTACATCTGTGAACCACATATATCATTACCCACAGAGCCAGAAAAAGCCCCAAGATCCTGAGGCTGCACACTAGAGTTAAAATTGTAAGCTTCCATGTGGGTGCCCGGACTACATCGCAGGTCCAGCTGGAAGAGCAAAGGACGCTCATAACCGTTGAGCCAGCATTCAAGCCCCATTCCCTACCCTGTCAGAATTCTGTCAATCCTGTGAGAGCCAAGACATTGCTATTTCTTTACTTTCATTTGTAGTAGAAATAAAAAGGAAGTTAAGCCTTAGCAACGGCAGGAGGGACAACAAAAACAAAGGCTGCTGTTCTATTCTCTTTGGAGAGCCACTGGAGCCAGAAAAGATATGGTTACCATCACTCCAAGGTGCTTTCCATTCCCCTGGTGGCTAAGGGTGATTAGAAAGAGATTCTGAAGACTCGTCTTTTTTCTTTCAGATTATAAGCTTTTCAAAAATTCTTTATTACATTTTTTTACCTGGTGTTTGTCTTTGTGTGTGTGTGTGTGTGTAAGTCAGAGAATAATTTGTGATAGTCAGTTCTCTCCTTCCAGAGAACCGTTTAGGATCCGGGGACAGAACTCAGGAGGTCAGGTTTGGTGGCAAGCCCCTTTTCTAGCTGAGCCACCTCACCAGCCCATAGGGTTTTTTTTTATTAATTATCTAATAGCATCATATATTTTGATTGTGCCTACATGATATTGTGAAGTACTCAAACACTCTGGATGGAATGGTTAAAACCCTCTAAATAACAAATACGTGACCATGTGGAATTGTCACTTTAAGTGGCAGGAAATGACATCCTCTCTTACACTTCTCAAGGATATAGTATGTCACCATTAACCATGATCAAAAAGCACTCAAGGGACTGAAGAGATGACTCAGCAGTTAAGAGCACAGGTTCCTCTTCCAGAGGACCTGGTTCAATACCCAGCACTCTTATGGTAGCTCACAATCATCTATCACTTCAGTTCCACAAGATCCAATGCCCTCTTCTGGTCTTCATGGCCATCAGACACAAACATGGTGTACAGACTCACTCACAGACAAAATACCCATGCACTTCAAAATAGAAAAGCACTCAAAAGTCCATTTACATTTATCCAAGGCACATATCCACATATAACAGAAACAAGGACCTGCCCCAGCGACTGTATCCTTCTAAAAGGTTAGGATTAGTAATGTGAATTAAATCAAACTATGACATGATCTATTTCGGTGAATATTAGATGGTATGTTTGTCTCATTAACAAGTAAATGAGAGAGGGACACAGGAGTGACAAGATTTCATGCCATGTCAAGAGCAGGCTTTCCATATAACCCTTTAGTATGACAGAAATGCATATGTATTTGCTTCCTGATTTATGCAAAAGAATTTACTGAGCACCAATTATGTTCCAGAACCTAGGAAATAATAATTAGCTGGATGGATATAGTCCCTGCAGCCATGGAACCAAATAATCCTTCATTCTGTAGTTTGTGGAAACATGCTTGCTGTTTGCAGTAATTTACTGTATGTAGGTATCTGGTTTAGGGGGGAGTTTCAAAGCAGCTCTTTCTGACATTTAATGAGCTGTTATGCCATGTGAAATTGGTCCTTACTCTATACAGAACAGAATATGTCTCCATTGGTTGTCACTTGGTTCTGGAGCCATGAATTGCTCTGTGCAAATGAAGACCACTACTAAATGAAGCCACTTGTAAGTTTTCTCTGCCAAATCAGCGCTCTTTGTTCATTTGTAATAAATGCCTGGTTCCATTAGGAATTAACTATAAAGTCTACCCCACTCTGGAACTGTACTTAAAGCATATTCAAAGGAACTGCAAACACAAACTGGAAATCCCTGTGCAATTCACCCTGCTTAGAAACCGATTCAAAACAGTAAAGTACCTCATTTGAATCATCAAGGACACAAACTCTTCCAAGACTAAGAATATTTTAGTTCAAATATTTAATAATAATTTTTAAAAGTCTTCAAAGGTCTTTTTTATCAAAAGTCCCAGCTATTTTTATCCTAGTATGGCCGTTAGCTTGTACTATTCAGTGCTCATAGAAAAAGCTGAAAAGTTTGCAATATCTAAACCATTCGTTTTCCTGCTTCTCTAAGAAAAAAAAAAGAAAGAAAGAAAGAAAGAAAAGGAAGGGAAAATATTCTAGGCACCAAGATATCTGGAGATTAAAGGATTAAAAGCATGTAATAGTTACCCTGGGTTGAGTGAGGCGTCTGCACACTGCAGGAGTCTTTGTTGGTAGCTATTGCCAGTTCCACTTAAGGATTAGACAATAGCGAAGCTAAAACTGCACCCATTGTTTGAAACCAGCTCCCCAAGCTTAGAGCTGTTGCCAGACAGTGAGTCCAGAGTGGAAACAGAAACATTCATGCAGAACTCATTGTTGAAGAAGGAAGATGGGCCTCTTGAGATAGGTATTATGGGCAACTGCCTTGTGGTCCAGAGCCCACCTTTACTGGGACCTGCAGCTTGTCCATCCCATCACAAAAGCAGAGATTTCCAATATCCCCAGATTGTGAGCCTGTCTTTGTTCCCCCAACGCCCTGGACAAGGGTCATCTTTATGAAGTGTTTTTAAATTTCCTGGCCACTTATTCAACATTAAGATTTTCATTCCTCCTAGAACCACTGCCGCAGTTTCTCCAAGTGAGGGGCCTAGAGAGTTAAATATTCAATAAGAACCCTGGAGACTTGTCTTCACGGAGTGTAGGGAAATATCATGGGGCATCCATGAAGACAGCCTATGGTGAAAATGCAGCCCAGTTGCAGCAGATGACCCCAGGATTTTGGAGATGCCAGGACCATGGAATGACCACCAAGAACAGTAGCAGCAGCAGAAGGTATGTTCCAGAAGCTGTGAAAGTGAAACCTGGATCACTTTGGAAACCCCAGGATGCTAGAGATGCCAGAGCCATGGGATACCTGCCTAGGAAGGCTACTAACACAGAGTGGTTAGCAGACCCAGCCCAAGAGAAAGAAGTGTGTTGCAATCACAAAACTGAAAGGAGTTGGCAATCTAAAAGGCAGTTTGACATCAGACATGGAGATGCAGTTTGGAGTTTACCCAGCTGATTTTCAGTTTTGCTTGGTCCATTATTTCCTCACTGTGCTCCCTTCTCTGTTTTTGACCGGCAATGTACCATATCTTGTACCATATGTGGGAAGTATGTAATCTTTTTTATTTTGCTTTTATAATATATTATTACAGTTAAGACAGTGCATGAATCTCAAAAGAGACTTTGAACTTTGGACTTTTAAACCTTGTTGAGACAGTGATAGATTATGGGGACTTTTGAAGTTGGACTTAATGCATTTTGTCTCATATTATGTCTACAAGCCTATGGGGGCCAGGGAGTGAAGTATGGTGGTTTAAATAGGTATGGCCCCCATAGACTCATGTGTTTGAATACTTGTCCCAAAGAGTGGCACTATTAGGAGGTTTGGGCTTGTTGGAGTAGGTGTGGCCTTGTTGAAGGAAGTATGTCACTGTGGGGGTAGGCTTTGAGGTCTCCTATGCTCAAGCTATACCCAGGGACAGTCTCCTTCTGCTGTCTGTGGATCAAGATGTAGAACTCTCGGCTCCTCCAGCATCATGTCTGCCTGCGTGCTGACATGTTACCCACCATGATGACAACGGACAAAACCTCTGAAGCTGTAAGCCAGCCCCAATTAAATGTTTTCCTTTATAAGAGTTGCCTTGGTCATGGTGTCTCTTCACAGCAATGGAAACCCTAACTAAGACAGTAGTCAAATAACGTTTTAGAACATAACATTTCTATTGTCTGCTATAGATGATGATGTGCCAAATGTATATGATGGGTTTTACCCCTCACTGCTCTCACACACCCTGACCCACGCCAGCTGAACCTTCTCACCCACCCCTCTCCTATCTTCGTGTCTTTGTGTTTTCTGTTTTATTGGGTTGCCTGGTTGTTGTTTCTATGATCCCCTGAGTTTAATTAGGTGTTTTGTTTTCTTTTGTGCTGCTTTGTTTGCTGTTAAGGTTGCTGTTTCTGTAAACGTCTCCCCACCTATATTCATGCAAAATGGCTCCCCACCCCACTCAGCTATTAACTTGCCAACAGCTCCTCAGAGGGGTGTGGGGGCACCTGGCATTTTAAAGCCACTTTAATTTTGAAATTAAAAAAAAAACACACATTTATTTGTGTGTTTACTTTGTGTGTATTTGTGCATGTGCAAGCCACAGCATGTGTGTGGAAGTCAGAGGAAAACTTGAAGAAGTCAGGACTAGAATTCAAGTGATCAGGATTGACAGCAAACAGCTTTTCCCATTGAGCTTTCTCATTGGCTCCAAGTCTGAGACATTTCTCTGGCATAATCTAGTCATTACCCTACCTAAAACATTATCATTAACCAAGTACACACACACACACACACACACACACACACACACACACAACACAAACACACACACTCTTATATATACTTGCAAATAGGAAAAATTTCCCAAAATAATAAATTCAGGAAAACTCCAACATAACCACTGAAACCCAGTTGGATTTTTTTTTTACTTCTAATGTCTAAAATAATAAAATCTATGAACCATTTTAAAGGTAACTTTCAATTTTTTAACTTCTAATATTCTCAATATCTATTCTTTGGATGTTATTGAAAAACACTGAGTGGCCTTCTAGGTTATTTATGATCTAAAATGAACTATCCTTAAAATTGTATGCTTTTGCTGTCAGCGGATCTGCTGAAAGTTCAATAGAATCATAAATAATGGAAGTTAATATTCTCCTACAATATTTATGAAATTTTTAAAATAGGTATATATACATTTAAAAATAAAAACTATTTTCGCATTACAGTTTGGATCAATGAAGACTGTACTTCCAAAGTGGAGATTCTCAAGGTACAATTTCTACCTTTGTCTCTAAACAAAAAGTTTTTTCTGCCACATTAAGTGTGCAGAGCCTTTGTTCAAAATTTTAACAGGGAATATGAAAACTAAGGTGATCACAATTTTTAACATCAAGAATTCTGGAATGTTTTTCTCATTGGGTTTCTGCATTTTATTCTCTAACTTTAGGGACTCATTCTTGTAGGCCAGATCTGCCTTGACCAATATAGACAAGGACACAGGTGACACCTTCAGAGGTCTCTGACTTCCAACCTCTGTTAGAAAATGACCAGCACAAGCCGGGCGGTGGTGGCGCACGCCTTTAATCCCAGAACTTGGTGAGAGCGCCGAATCCTAACCATTAGACCACCAGGGAGCCACAATCCCAGCACTTGGGAGGCAGAGGCAGGCGGATCTTTGCGAGTTCGAGGCCAGCCTGGTCTACAAAATGAGTCCAGAACAGCCAGGGCTGCACAGAGAAACCCTGTCTCAAAAAAAAAAAAGCAAAAACAAAAAAAACAAACCAAACAACAACAACAAAACCCAACCAAATCAAAAAAAAAAAAAAAACAACAACAAAAAAAAAAAAAAGAAAAGAAAATGACCAGCACAGCCCAGAGTCTCCAGTCCTCGGCACAGCCCAGCTTCTCCGGTCCTTTCTTCCTCTCATTGGAACCCATACCTTGGAGCCCCAGCAGAACTCAAATGCTGTCTCCCTCCCTGTGTTGGCCACATGCTTTCCCAGACAAGATTCTCACCTTTGGTGGAGGCACCAAGTCTCCCATTTTGAAGCTTAGATTTCAAAAGCCCTTTGACTGAAGGGTTTATGGTTGAAGAAAACCTTATAGAAGCACAATCATACATACACATATTATATATATATTATATGCATATAAATACACATATCCATATATACATATATGATTCTAAGGCATTTCATCAAGAATAATTACAAGAAGTTTTCTAAATACTTTATAATCATTAAAACAAAGTAAATTTTAATAAAGACTAGAGCCATCAGTCTTATCAGACAACAAATAAAAATACAGAACTCTTTATTTAACTTTAATTTCAAATAAATAACTTTTCAGCGTAAGTGTATTTCTTGGTATGTTTGGAACATGCTCATACAAGTTGTCCACTGTTTGTCTGAGATCCAAAATTAACTGGGCATCCTGAATTCTATCTGGTAATACTAAATAAAGCTTGCCTACACAAATGAATATAGAAATGAGTTCAATATGTTTGCATTACAGAGATCTTAAATTCTTAATTTTTAAATTTTTGTGTATTCATATTTATATGCACATGTGTGAGGGTATACATGCATATGTGTGCATGTGTGTGTCGAGGCAAGAGGTCAATGTCATGTGTCTTTTTAAATCATTCTCCACCTTATTCTTTGAGGCAGGGTCTCTCACTGAAGCTGAGCCTCACCAATAGGACTAAGCAAATGACCCAGCAAGTCCCAGGATTCTCTAGCCTCTGCCTCCCCACCACTGCTATTACAAGTATGTGCTGCCCTGCTCAGCTTTTATGTGGTTCCACTGTCCAAACCATTGCCCTCACCCCAAATTCTAGGGTTTTACTGGTCATATCATGAGAAATGAAGCTCACAAGCATGTAATATTACTTTACATGAAGAAAAGAGACACACAAATGATGAAGAAGGAAAAGAGGGCACTGCCTGCCACCATCATCCCAGAGCCACATACAGAACTATTTTATAGAAAGATTACAGACTCAGTCTGAAGACACTCTAAACATTGCAAAGGAGAAGGCACTGCATTTGGTGTCCAGGTAATGAGTCATTATGAGTAACAGCATGATCCTGAAAGGACAGGATACCTCCTCTCTTCCAATCTGGCTACTTAGGGAGCTCAGATGAAACCTTTGGAAACAGTGGGCCAACCTTCAGCTACTGGGTACCATTGGGAACCCTCACTGATGTGGGCCACAGCATCCAGGCAGGCACCATCTTCAATGAATAAAAATAACTTCTTTTATAAACTTACTATAAACATATTACTTATATAAAGTAATATGCTGTACATGTGGCCATAAATAACCAGATAAGAAGCAGAGAGGTGAGACACCTGGACATGACCAAGTGAAGACAGACAGACAAATATGGTCATTACATCCATGGTGTTTGTTTGTTTGTTTGTTTGTTGTAGAAAGAAATATAGCTAATTAAACTATTTACCCAGTATTTATATTATCTTTAATTGGTCTGCGGTGTTAATCCTTAACCCGCCACTATAAATGAATACACACAGACACCGGGTGGATCTTAACAAGCCTAGGCCTGGGTTGTGCAATCCTAGCCCATCTAAGCTAGCTCATAATTCTATCACCCAAATATAACCCCATATATACACACGTCCCTTTGGACTATTCTCCACGCTAAGCCGATGTTCCAGGCCATGTGGAAGGATCTTCTTTAATCTATCCCATGGCGTGTCTTCCTTGTTTACTCCTGGCTTCTATTCTGGCAACCTTCCTCTCCCAAGATGCTCTCTATCTCCCAAAAAGCCTGCAAACCTTAATTCTGCCTTCCTCTGTCTTTGCCCAATCTCCAGGCCTCAACATTTATTTAACCAATCAGAGTCAAAGCAAGTAACATACAGCAAACAGGACCTATCAACATTTAGAATGTTTAACAGCACTCCATCATTTCCCTCCTTTTGTCTAATAAAAAAGCTAAAACTTTTTATGAAACAATAAAAAAACATATATAAAAGGCACACACATAAAGTTTAGCCTATTTGTATCAGGCAATCTTGAAGAAGAAAAAAATCATCTATCTTGGTGTGTGTAAAGTTCTGAACCTAAATAATTTTTATCATATATGTTGTCTTCAACCCATCAAAGACATAAGAAGGGATAAAGTTATTATTTGAGTGAATAGGAAGCACAGAAGAGCAGCTTCCAAAAAGAAAAAAATGACAGCTTGCTGCCTAGACAGTCCCAAATATCTCTCCATACCGTTGGAGCATCATCTGCAGCCTTCTGGCCAAGCATATCTCACAGACATAATTGGGCAGTAGGAGATAAGGATTTTCCCATTCTGTCTCTGCAGAATCAGGACATCAACTTACCTGTATTTAAGCTCTGCTCCACCTTTGGACTGTATAGTCTGTTGAGAAAGCAGGGACATTTTTGTCCAGTATGAATTATCTTCTGATGGAAGATTTCTTTTTGATGCTCATTGTTTTCTTCCAAGTCAAATGGGAGCTGTCAGGAGCTGACTCATGACCATGTGAAGACAGACAGACAAATATGGTCATTACATCCATGGTGTTTGTTTGTTTATTTGTTTGCTTGCTTGTTTTTTGACTTTTCAAGACAGGGCTTCTCTGTGTAACAAGCCCTGGATGCCCTGGACTTGCTTTGTAGACCAGGCTGGCCTTGAACTCATAGAAATCCGCTTGCCTTTGCCTCCCAAGTGCTGGGACTAAAGGTGTGCACCACCATGCCAGGCTTACATCCATGCTTTATTGGTTATAAATAAATTGGTTATTATCAGCCCCCACCTGGATGTCCAAACAGATGAGGCCGGGGAATCCAGCTTACCGTCCGTCCTTGGCAATGGCAGAGGTGTTCACAGTTCTGCTGCCAGGAAGAGCTGTGCAAATTTGAAAGACCTAGACTGGGTCATTTCCAGGTTTTGAGTGTTCCCAAGGATTCTTTTCCTCTTCCAAAGCTTTCTTGTCTCCCACTAGTTAGCAAGTCTATGAGTAGTAATTGCTGATGACCTCTCAAGGTTATCAAGAATTTTCTATCAGGTAAACTTTCAGTCCCGGGGCTTTTTCTGCTGTGCTCCATTTGGTTGCCTGTTAGTCTCCTGAGAAACCCTCCATTGTACTCAAAAGTAATGTATCAGCCAATCACAGATTGCCCACCTTTGCCCTTCTGGAAGCTTCCAGGAATGGCTTTGCTTTCAGACAGAAGTCTCCATCCTGTTGTCCTCACACACACACACACACACCTCTATCCAAATACTCTTGTAGAATGCCTGGAAAGCTGCGTGCAAGCAGGTCTCCTCCGGCGGCTGAATCCTTGAATTTTATTTTCACTCTCCTTTAAATAAACAAATGAGGTTAAGATACCCTCAGATCTCAATTATCTGAATAAGAGCTACTGGATTTTAGAATCCACAGATATGACAAGAGTTTTTCTCACCATGAGAAGATGCCTGTGGCCAGGCAGTGGTGGGAGAGGGAGGAGGATCTCTGTGAGTTCCAGGCCAGCCAGGGCTACACAGAGAAACCTTGTCTCAAAACAAACTAACAGAAGCTGTCTGCAGTGGCTGATGCTGACTGTCATTTTGACTGGATTAGGGATCACCTAGGAGACACATCTCCAGGCATACCTACATGGGATTATTAGGTTAGTTTCCCTCTGAGCATGCTTGTGAGGGGTTATCTTGGCTAGTTTAACTGAAGTGAGAAGACCCAACCTAAAGGAAGGTAGCTTCACTCCCCTGACTTGCATCCTACCCTGCATAAAAAGGAAGATGCTACATTTAGTCCTGATGTAACTCAATGTGCTAGGGTCAGATGGTACTGGGGGGGGGGAGAGCTCCCCTTTTTTGAGGAGAAAGAGAGAGAGGATAAGAGGAAGGGGATTAGAGGGTGGGACCCCAGAGGAGGGGAGGGAGGAGGCTACAATTGGGATGTAAAATGAATAAATAAATAAATAAACTTTTAAAGATTTTTAAAGGAGGATGCAATCTGGGTGCCAATATTCACTGATCTCTTCTCCCTGACTTCAGATACAATGTAGATATGCTTTAATTTAAATATGCTTTAATTTCCTAATGCCTTGACTTCCCCACAGGCTAGACTGTATCTCCAATTGTGAGCCAAAATAAACCCTTCCTTGCTTAAATAGCAACAGAAAAGTAACTAAGACAACATGTAAGTTGGTACTATCCCCAGAGTTTAGAAAAGGGAACTGATGTGCAGAAAGCTTAAGTGAATTGCCTAAATTTGACCAGCAGAAGTGGACTTGGACACATGGCTTGCCTTCCTGTTTCATGCTCCAAGACCACATCAGAGAAGTAAGAAAAGAAGTTAGAAAAATGCTACGTACCTACTTTTTGTTGCTATAATATGACCAAGCAATCTTAAAGAAGAATTTATTTTGTCTTACAGTTTCAAAGGGATAGAATCCATGATGGCAAGGTGGCATGGCAGTAAGTAAGCATTGTAGCAGGAGCAGAAAGTTTCAAGATCACATCTTTATCTGCACACAGAAAGCAGAGAAGTGGAATGAGACTATGAACTCTGAAAGGCCACACCAGTGACTCCAGCAAAGGCTCCACTTCCCTCCCATATGTTCTACAACCTTCCCAGACAGCACTACCAACTGGGAACCTTGAGCCTGTGGGAGGCATTTGTCATTCAAATCACTACAGAGGCCGGGCGGTGGTGGCGCACGCCTTTAATCCCAGCACTTGGGAGGCAGAGGCAGGCGGATCTTTGTGAGTTCGAGGCCAGCCTGGTCTACAAAGTGAGTCCAGGACAGCCAAGGATACACAGAGAAACCCTGTCTCGAAAAACCAAAAAAAAAAAAAAAATCACTACAGAGGCCTACAGTCCACAATTCAGAAATGACATCTGTCTTAGTTAGGGTGTTATTGCTGTGAAGAGACACCACGACCAAGGCAATTGTTAAGGACAATATTTAATTGGGGCTGGCTTACAGTTCAGAGGTTTAGTCCATTATCATCATGGCAGGAAGCATGGCAGCATGCAGGCAGACATGGTACTAGAGGAGCCGAAAGTTCTACATCTTGATCTGCAGGCAGCCAGGAGGAGACTGTATGTGCTGGCAAAGCGAGTACAAGCAGGTGAAGAATGAACAACACCTTCTTTCTTCCATTGTCCTATATAGGCCTCCAGCAGAAGGTATGGCCCAGATTAAAGGTACGTTAAAGATCTAGATTAAAGGTGTGTGTTAATTCCAATCAAAAACCTGTGTCATCCCACCTCAAGATCTGGACCAAAAGCTTGTATCTTTCAGCCTCAAGAGCCAGATCAGAGGCATGTTGTCTTTCTGCCTCAAGATCTAGATCAGGTGTGCCCCCATTTCTGGATTGTAGTTCATCCTAGAATTGGTCAAATTGACAACTGAGAATAGCCATCCCAATGTCTAATCCATTAATACCAGTTTGTGCAGAGAACAAAGAAAAATCTAGTCTCTGAACTATTAGCCATTGTGGGAAAGGCTCCATGTTCAAAGCCATCTCTAAACGTTGGCCTTGCAGGAGCAACAAGTCTCCGAGGCTCAGTAAAGGACTGGCTAAGCCATAGGCCTTCTAGGAGAATAAGGACACTTGCCAACTCTTGTCATCTGTCTCCCTCTGGCTTCATCTTCTCTTAGTTAGAAGACATGGGTCTTATGGTAGTTAGTTTTGATAGACCTTCATGCATGTATTATGGCACACATATCACACACACACACACACACACACACACACACACACACACACACACAC
>CAJQZJ010031946.1:493812-518578 GCA_907164525.1 Lophiomys imhausi
ATATTAATGACCAGTGATTGTTACTTCCTGCCATCTTGATGTTGGTAGAAATAGTGTGTGAGTGAGCTTCTTTTCTTTTGTTTTTGCTGCAGGCATGCTATTTGCTTCCTGTGCTTTCTTGTGTGTAGTTAACCTCTTTGGGTTGAAGTTTTCCTTCTAACATCTTCTGTAAAGCTGGATTTGTGTATAGATATTGTTTGAATTTAGCTTTGTCATGGAATATCGTGTTTTCTCCATCTATGTTGATTGACAATTTTGCAGGGAATAGTAGTCTGGCCTGGCATTTGTGGTTTTTTAGGGTCTGCAAGACGTCTGTCCAGGCCCTTCTGGCTTTTAGAGTCTCTGAAGAAAAGTCAGGTGTGATTCTGATAGGTTTGCCATTATATGTTGCTTGACCCTTTTCCCTAGCAGCTTTTAAAATTCTTTCTTTGTTCTGTATATTTAGTGTTTTGATTATTATGTGGCGGGAAGATTTTCTTTTCTGGTCTAATCTATTTGGGGTTCTGTAAGCTTCTTGTACAGTTATAGGCATCTCTTTTTTTAGATTTGGGAAATTCTCTTCAATGATTTTGTTGAAGATATTTTCTGGTCCATGGAGGTGGGGCTCTTTTCTTTCTTCTATTCTTATTATTCTGAGATTCCGTCTTTTCATTGTGTCCTTGATTTCCTGAAGGTTTTGTGTCAGGACTTTTTTAGATTTGACATTTTCTTTGACAGATGTATCCATTTCTTCAATTTTATCCCCTGAGCCTGAAATTCTTTCTTCCATCTCTTGTATTCTGTTGGTGATGCTAGTGTCTGTAGTTCTGATTCTTTTCTTAAGGTTTTCCAGTTCTATGGATGTCTCAGATTGGGTTTTCTTCATTGCTTCAACTTCCCTTTTCAGGTCTTCCATTCCTTTAAGTGCTTTATTCATTTCCATCACCTCCTTTGCAGTACTTTGTTGTTGCTCTCTGAGGTATTTGATTTCCTCCCTTAGGCCTTCTATTATTAATATAAGCATATGATTAAGGTCATTTTCCTTTGCTTCAATTGGGTTCAGCTGTCCAGAGTTGTCTGTAGCATTATTGCTAGGATCTGGAGACATCCTATTGTTTTGGTTTTTTTTTTACCATGTTCTTGCGCTGACCTTTTGTCATCAGATGGACCCAGGTGTTATCTGTTTGTTTCTTTTGTTACCTGACCTTGGTGCTCAGGAAAACTCCCTGCCCTGGGGGTTGGCTGATCCTGAGATCCTGGTGTTTACCTCCAGATGGCAGGCAGGTTCCTGTAATAGACTGACTGGCTCTCGGAGAGGAGGGTGGCTGCTGCTCTCCTCAACTGCTTGTGACCCAAATGGACCAATATAGAGGGGATTGGAGTGGGGATAGGGCTAGCCTCTGAGGACCTGGGAGCTGACAGGTCTCCTCAGAAAGGCAGGTAGAGCTGTGGTTGGGTCTGTGTTCTCCTCTCACTGACCCAGTCGTTCTGGCTCCCCAGCTAGGCTGACTATGCAGGCAGGGAGCTCCACCCACAACAGATGCCGGGCTCAGTGCGCCTGTTGCTGACTGCCTCAGATGCTTGGGTGCTAGGGTGAGTGACCCACCTGCCCCAGTATTTGTGGAGAACACACTGTCACGGGCTCTGTTTGCAGGCAGTCTTGGCTACTAATTTCTTTGCTGTGACTGGGTTAGGTCTCTGCCTCTCCGCTACAGTGCACATTGTGCCACCATGTTGGAAACTCCGGAAAAAAATAATCTCACTTACCTTTGCTCTTATGGTGCAGCTCGAGTGCAGGCTGGATATCAGGCAGACAGGCGGGGCCGCTGGTCTGTGGCTGGAGCCGTGGGCTGGATCCGCTCCTGGGCTAGATCTCTAGCCAGGGCTCCTCTCCAGACCAGTGATGGAGCTGGCTGATCTCAGGGTTGTGTTCCCAGGAACTGCAGGGGCTGTTTTACCTGGTGACCGGTCTCAATGTTCGCTGTGGCAATTCAGACACCGTCTGTGTTTCACTGTAGGCTAGGGGACCTCACATTCACTCCACAGTGACTAATCTCATTCACCTACTACTCAGATGCACTGCTCTATGGTCGGCGCCATCTTGGATCTCTTATATGTTATTCTTAATGTAGCTTCGTCTAATCACTAATCTCCTCTTATCAGAGGATGAGGAGTCTAGATCATAAAACCAATCAGTTAAGCTACTGCCACCTTCTAGATAAGGCCTTCTCTACCTGCTTCATCAAAACACTTTGCCAAAGCTCTGCACCTAAGCATGCATGCACATATGCACCTTCACATTTAGTAGGGGAGCCCGCTTGTGCCCCCAAAGACTCTGGCTACAGCTGTTGCAGCAGAAGTGTTTTCCCTCCTAATCATCAGCAGATGCGATGGCTGAGGCTTACAGACCACAGAAACAAACTATTTCAGACTCTGGGATCTACATTTAGAGGAAAAGAATTCTCTTAAGAAAACATAAAAGTCCTTCCTCCCTAGTAGGGGAAGAAAAAAGAAAAGTACCTTTACCTTCTAGCCTCCTAGATACCCTCAAGTTGTACTACAAAAGACAGATCACCATGCAAATGTAGTTAGAATGTGTGGATTCATTTTACATCTACAGATTCTCAAAATGAGAAGGTTTTCAGGCTAGTGGGTGATTTTTAACAAAATATGTCTTGAACTTGCATGGCCTTTACGAATGTGCTTTTCTTCTAAGATACAGAGATAATTGAGAGCCCTGATCCCTGATTTCTCTTTCAGGGTTATTAAACATGTTGCTGCTCAACTCCAGGGTGAAGTGAAGTCTGAGGAAAGCACAGCTTAATATCAATGGAGTCTAAGTCTTGAGGGCACAAAATGGGAATTTTCAGATCCTTCTGCAACCTAAAAATGGGACAGCCTATTCTCTTCTTTTCGACTTATTTTCTTTTATGTGTCTGAGTGTTTTGTCGGAATGTAAGTCTGTGTACCACATATGTGCCTGAAGTCCACAGTGGAAGAGGTCATGGGTTTCCCTGGAACTGGAGTTAAAGACAACTGTGAGCTAGTAGGGAACCAAACGTGGTTCTTTTGCAAGACCAAGTGCTCTTCACCACTGAGCCAGCTCTACAGCCCCAGCCCCAGGTGTATTTTTATGGTAGGCTTGAGTAAGGCAGGATCAAAAAGACAGAGGAAACTAGGGGGTGGGTGTTGAGAGAAGGTCTAATATTGTTTCTGATACATTGAATTCAATGCTGAGATCTGGTTACCGCCCCTTCTGAGGCATTCTCTTGATTGGTTAATAAAAGTTGCTTATGGTCAATTAGCTGGGCAGAAAGAGTATAGGAAGGCGGGACTTCCTCAGATCAGCAGGAATTCCGCACACACAGAGACTCTCTCCCTTTTCCGCTGGGAGACACACAAGGAGACAGATGACTGGAGAAGTCTGGAAGGTACTCACAGGCACATGTTGGTTTGGGATTAACTTAGAGTAGCTAATTGAGAGTCTGCCCAGCTAACGGCTAAGCGTTAAAATATTAAAAGGTCTTGGTGTGTTTAATTATTGGGGAAAAGACCACGGCGGCTTGTAGGCCCTCAGTCCAAGCAGTCCCGGACTGTTGGATTCCCAGGCTCCCCTTGAGCCCAGGCGAATCTCCCGCCAAGCCACTGGTAATCCTACTGCCCAAATATAACAACTTATATTAATTAACAGAGTTTAGGTTATAGGTGGTGTAGGCCACCTTTGGTCCCGGGGCTCTTTCTCCAGGATAAGTTAGGCAACTGGTTAAAGCACGCGGGCCCGGCCACCTGCTCCTCTGCCAAGCCACCAGCTACTCCGCCTGCTACTCTGTCAGCCTAATATTACAGTTTATACTTACTAATAACTACATTAATTAATTAATTTGCAGTTTTCAGGTGGGGGACAGATATCCCATATTAGAAGAAAGAAAATACTTCACCCTGGAATCTGGTTGGAGTCTCTCTTACAAGAGCAATCAAGAATCCCAGCACAATTAACAAGTTCTTTAGGCCTTCTCCTCTATGAACTTGAAATTTTCTAGAAATCTAATCAGAAACACCATTTACTATAAAAGCAATGCCCTAAAGCTCATGCACAGTCTTAGTGGCCCCTGGTTTTTATTTTAAAACATTATAATTCCACACGAGGCATCTCCAGAAACAACCTGCAATCTTCATTACTGAAGAGGGGAAACAAGGGTGAGGAGAGGGGACCCCCAGAAGAATTGCTGAGAAATGGAAGTCTTAAATCCTGTGAACAGTCACCAGGAGAGAAGCCCATATTTACACAAGAGTCATCCTCTCCAGGGAGGAGCCCTTAACTACCCTTGGTTTTGAGCCACTTTCTGAGACTTTCTCGAGGAGACACGCCCACATTCGGTGTGTCTTGCTCCTCCTGATGCTCATTTCTTTTACTCTCCACTAGCCTCATGCTCTCGGGCTTGCTTTTATTCCTTCCTTGAGTACTTTCTTTCATAACAGTTTTAGTGAAATCTCCAACTCTGCTTCATCACACCAGGTATCCCCGAAATTCCTTTTAGCATTGACACCATGGGTCCTACTGTGGCCTGGGTAAAGGCCTCTAAAAGACTTAAAAAGCAAAACAAAACAAAACAAAAACCCTCAGGCTCTGGATGAGAGAGTCTCCTCTGCTGAGAAGCTGTGCTCTTTTGCTCTTCTGTTGACCTGAGGAAAGTGGGGACAGAGACATGCATGTGAGGTAAGCAACAGAAACTAAGGGAAACTGAGCCAGGATCAGCCTTGAGATTCCTCTGTGTATTGGGATTAAGGGCAACATTTTCCTCTGGGTAGAGGGAGGGTAGCTTTCACAGGAGAGTCTATGGCCAGCATCAGAGGAGAAGGGAAGTTTGGAGCCCTTCCTTCCTTGGGCTGGTGTATCTCAGGTTTCCTGGGTTTAACACATTCTGTAATGCCAAGGTGCCATGTTGAGGAGTAGGACAGTGTGAATTCCGACTTTCATTTAATCTTTTGTGGATTCTCTTTTTAAATAGATGACATACCTCACTGTCAAACATTCTATATATTTTACATATTTGTTTTTCTTTGTGTTTTTTTAAGTCCTCAACAGAACACTTGTTTCTATCATCCAAGCTCTACCTAGAGCAGGGTCACAGAAGGTTCACAATAAATATTTATTTGGATGGTTGGATAGAAGTCCATAAAGCTATAAAAAAACAAAATGCCAGATTATAATTAAGCTAACTATGATACAGTAACAGCAGAATTTTTTATCAAGTGTGGAAGCTTACTGAATTTTGGCCTATTTTATAGTATTTCATATTTCTATTTCTAATCCATAACACATGCTGGCAGTAAAACATTTCAAAACAAGCTATCCTAGAGTATATCAATGTATTTGGGATAGTCATCAAGACTCCAGAGACAGAGACTGGGCCTCAAGCCTTGCTAACAGACTTCTTGGTAACCACTAAATCCTTAATACCTAGCTAATGAATAAAGCAAACAGGGGTTTAGTTTCTGAAAGAATGTGTTTCAGTTTATCTAGTATAAAAAACTGTTTGAATATAAATCATTACTTACAGAAATTTAAATTTTTTTACGTACAGATAAACCTATGTAAATGTATATTTAATAAGCCCGTGTAGTAGTACACACTGGTAATTCCAGCACTTGGGAGGCAGAGGCAGAGGGATATCTGTCAGTTTGAGGCCAGCCTGGTCCACATAATGAGTTCCAGGCCATCTAGGGCTACATATGAAATCTGTCTGAAAAACTATTTTGAAAAATTTAGGAGGGAATTCATTGTTTCCAGGATATGTATGCCTTTAGAAAATTGATTTATATGCTTTTAAAAGCTATAAATAATTTAATTAAACTCTGAAAAAAGTAAATGACTATTTTGACAGGTTTACTTTATAGTTAATAGTTTTTCCACATAACACTCTTCTGTATTTAACCACATTAGTACACTAATTAGGGTATGAAAATAACTACAAATTATTAAATAAAACTTTCTACTTTATGACTTTTTCTTAAAAAGAAAACATCTTTCAAAAATTAACCTCATGTGATTCCTCACCAAACCACAAGGACGTTTCCTCATCTATGTTCATAGCAGCTTTATTTGTAATAGCTAGAAACTGGAAACAACCCAGATGTCCCTCTACTGAGGAATGAATAAAAAAAACTGATACATCTACACAATGGAATACTAATCAGCCATCAGAAACAACGAAATCATGCAATTTGCAGCCAAATGGATGGAACTAGAGAAGCTCATCCTGAGTGAGCTAACCCAGACTCAGAAGGATGCACATGGCATCTATTCACTTATAGTCAGATTTTAGCCATATAGCACAGGATAACTATACTACAACCAATGCACCAAAGGGAACAAGAACATAGACTTTGTTATCTGTCAGTGAGACACTTTGCCCTAGTGGTGCTGCCTTGTAGGCCCCCAGTGTATGGGGAGGCTCTTGGCCCTCATATGACTGCTGAACTGGAGTGGGGGATTGATATGTAGGGACACTCCATTCCAGAGGAGTGGGATGGAAGGGATAGGAGGTAGAGGGTGGGAAGGAGGGACTGGGAGGGGTGGAAAGAGGCCACTGTGATGGAGATGTAACCTGAATTAATAAATAAACATAAAACAAAATTAACCTCATGGAGCTAGAGAGGTGTCTTATCAGGTAGGAACTTATACTGTTCTTGCAGAGGACCTAAATTCAATTCTAACATTCACTTCAGACAGCTTACAACCACCTATAATTCTGGCTCCATGGAATCTGGTGCCCTCTTTTGGCCTCCAAGTGCTCCTGCACTCAAATGCACATGCCCACACACAGACACACATGAAAATACGTAATTAAAAATGAAATTAATCTTTTTTTAAGTAGAGATAGTCAGGAGTTGGTGAATCTCACAGCTGACAATGTCTTGTCTATGTATGTGTCTCCAGAGAGTCTGATCAAGAAGGCCTGATATGGAGAATAGATTAACCCTTTGATGGCTTCATAATATGAGGGCACTATTAGGAGATGATGAAAGGCATTAAAATGCCTAAGTGAAAGAACTATGTCATAAGAAGGTATATCTTTCTCTGGTTTCTTCCTGTATACCTTATTCTATGTTTGTTAACCCCAGTGATGTGAATAGCCCCTACCACACATTCCTGAAACTGATATTCTGCCTCACAGTGTGCCCAGAAACACAGAGCAAACTGAAGATGAACTGAACTCTCCCAGTGTACCCTATCTTACTGAGATAAATACAATGACCAATAGCAACTTGGAGAGGAATGGGTTTGTTTCAGTGTATAGCTTAAAGTCCATAGTGAAGGGAAGTCAGGACAGAAACCCCAGTCAGGAACCTGGAGGCAGGAACTGAAGCACAAGCTATGGAGGAACATTGCTTTCTGGCTTGCTTCCCATGGCTTGCTCAGACTACTTTCTTATAACATCCAGGGCCACCTGCCCAGGAGTGGCACTGCCCACAGTGAACTGGACCCTCCAACATCAATCATCAATCAAGGAAATGTCCTACCGACTTCCATGGAGACCATCTGATGAAGGTATTTTCTTAATTAAGGTTTTTTTGTTTTGTTTTGTTTTTGTTTTCAGATAATTCTAGCTTTTGTCAAGTTGACAAAAACAAAAATTAAAAAAAAAACCCAAGACATAAATCATCTGAAACTGTATTTGTTCTTTAAACTGCTTCCATTAGTTACATTTTTCAAAGAGTCACAAAAAGTAACTAATATAATATCCATGTGCAAAAGAGTTAAGTTGAAGTTCTGCCTCACATCATATCCAAAAACTATCTCACCAGGTAAAGGTGCTTATTGTGCAAGCCTGGTGACCTATGTTCATTTCTCAGAATTCAAAGGTGGAAGGAGATAACTAATTCCACAAAGTTGTCCTCTAACTCCACATGCAATGTATTGTACCTGAGGGGATAAGATTACACATCTATTCATCCCAAACAGGGACTAATGGCAGTTCCAAGTAGCAATACTGCCAAAGTGAACCAATGAATTTATTGGGGTTACTACAGGAGTAGGTGTCAAGGGTTACTTATACGAACAGGGTAACTCAAAGGCATCTGCATCAGCAAAATCCTACCCAAGCAACAGTGATTACTCCTGAAAGATAGAATTCTAGAACTCACTGCAGCACTTGCAGTCAGCTCAATGGGTCTGAGAATCTCCTCTTCTGGGTAGTTCTTATTGCTTTTATAAAAGAAAAGGAGGAGTAAGTTTCAGGGACTTCCTAACAATTGTGAGTTGTTTACTCCTTAGCAAAACTCTCTTTAGAAGTTTCTGAGTCTCAAGGAACTTCCCTGGGGATGTCATGTCTCAATTTGTAAGAAACTGCTACACAATACTGTAGTGGATATACCTAAACACAAACACACCCACACACTAATAATTAATATTTTTTAAATGGTGACATATAACTTCAACATCAGAACCCTAGAAAGATATGAATTCAAGGCCAGTCTGGGCTACAAAGTGAATTCCAGAACAGGCTTGGCTGAATACTAAGATTCAGTTTCAAGAACTACTAATAATAATTTATAAACCATCCATCTAATAGAGGGTTAGTTGTTAAAAATATAAGGAACTTAAACAACCAAATAATAAGATAATATGAAAAATAGGCAAAGAACCTAAGTGATATTTCTCAAAGAAAACATAAGAGATCAAAATATATCTGAGAAAAGATAATGTGCTATCAAAGATATACAAAAACGGGAGCCTGGTATATTGCTGATGTATGGAAACTCCCTGGGGAGTTTAGAACACAACACTGATAGGAGGAAGGCACAGTGGTGTGCATCTGCAATCTCAGCACTAGCCAGGTAGAGAATCTCTGAGCTTATGGCCTGCTTTATTTACAGAACAAGTTCTGGGCAGGTCAGGACACATGATCAGACCTTCCCTCAAAGAGGATCAGATAGAATTACCGCATTGTTCTAGCAATCCTATTGCGGGTTCTGGATCTGAAGGAAGTCCATCAGAGTGGAAAAGCTCTCCTGTGCTCACTGATGCACACAGTACTCTAGACTTAGTCTAAGTGACCTGCAGTGGAATAACAGGTAATAAAATGTGTCACATATACATTACAGCATGCCGTGGGGCCCTTCTAAGGCCATCATCACATAAGGGAGTCTCAGGGAAAAGGAGTGCGCTGCCCACCCTACTCCGAAGACAGATGCGACAGGGGTGATGTCTAAGCATTATCTGTTTTTAACGTTTCTTCCCCTAGCTTATATACAGAACCAAATAGTTCTGTGTTTCCACATGAGGCTATGTGGGCCAATCACATTAAAGGTCATCCTATTACATCACATAGCACAAGTCTGGTAACATGATAATCATGTATTGGTCATGAGTTCGGAAGTCTTGCTCGCCCAATCAGCTATACCCATGATCAGGCTTCAACTCCTCCCCAGCATCTTCCAGCCGGTGCCATCTTAGATATCTCCCACAAGTTACTTTCATTTTCCCAGCCACAAGGCATTTCTCATAAGCCTCCATATCCTGGGTTCTTATATCTCTCTGCTTTATTTTTTGAAACAACAGGGAGGAGAAGAAACACTCGAGGGGAGAAACTCGTGGAGAAAGAGACCAGCCTCTTGCCCATTGCTCGTCAGCAGTGAAGGGAGAGAACAGGGATGGACCGGTGCTGTGCTCATCATCCTTTATGTGTGTTCATCACCCCTCAAAGGTCTCACATGACCTCGTTAGGGGCCATGTTAATCAAATGATTGTGGGGGACGCTATTAAGGAAAACCTCCTTAATCACATGAGCAAGCATTACCAGCTTGAGACTTAGTTGTACATTTTGTTGGCAGTACCTCCAGTACCAATATAGCCCCAAAACCATTAAAACATAAACAAGAATTAACCCCATCAATGTCAGATTAGTCAATTAAAACCATGAAGTCAACTGACTCTAGATACCTTGAAAGAAGGTGGTAGTAGGGATAATCAAAACCCTAGCATCATTAAATTTTATAGCACCATTAAGTAGCAATCTTGACATTTGTAAACATCATTTCAAGGCCCCTTCATATATGTAGACAAATTAGCAATCATAGCAGTAGAATTTACTCTATATTGATGATTATCAAAGTGATCTTTTGTTGTTCCCCCAGCAAGATGATTGGCCAGGGGAAGTAGCTTCTGTTGTTGTATCCCAGAGACATCATGGACGATCATCTGGAGGGTATGAGCCGTAGTGGTGGTTCATGTCTGGGTCAAAGAAGCTACAGTAGTAGTGGAGGCAGAGTTGGGGACATCAGTCCAACAGGGCTGGTCCAGGCTGGCCTCGAACTCATGATCCTCCTGCCTCTGCCTCCTTCCATTCTCACCTGAGGGATCTGCAACCCTCCAATCAACAGCCAAGCCAGGCACACCAGCATTTGGAAGACAAGATGAAAAATGGCCTCTCAGGAGCTCTTTTTTTAGTCCTGGAGCTTTTTGTGTTAGGTGTTTATTGGCTTTTTCCCTCTTCTTTCCTCATTTTCTCCTCTTTTGGGAACTTTGGACTAATCTGGCCATGTGGTTTTGAAGCCACCAGAGAGCCTTTCTCTCCTTATTGGTCATTTGTTTCAGCCGATGTGACAGCATCGTCAGGTGCAAGAGACCTCCCACAATGTGGGAGAATTTTAAGGTTCCTTGCAGGTACCCATATAGGGCTTGGTTCTCCTATTGGGAACACACATCCAAATCCTCATTCCATGATGATAAGCGGGTCAGGTCCCCTCCACAAGCCTATGGCAGGATCTTTCCATTTTACCCATATGTCTGTTTTATGATCTTGAATTGACCAATGTCTCATTTTTTGAAAAATTTATAGTATTTAAAGTAAACAATGCCAGCCCAAACTGTTGATGGGGGCTCATTCCCCCTTTTTGTTTTTGTAGATGGGTTTTTAAGCTTTGGTGATGGCTCTCAATGACTGCCTATCCCCTAAGATTATGGGGCATTCCTTTAGCATGTTTAATCTGCCACTGGTGAAAGAGGTTTTGAAGGGCCCTGTTTACAAAGCATGGTCCATTATCTGTTTTTACCTGACGAGGTAGGCCTAATGTGGCAAAACATTGTAAAAAATGGCTTTTGTATGTTTAGCCTTTTCACCCATAGGGGCAGTGGCCCAACAGGCATGAGAGAAAGTATCAATAGAGAAAAATGTAAATTTAAGTTTTCCACAGGAAACTTAGTGTGTCGTGTCAGTTTATCATAGTGTATTAGGTTTTAAACCACATGGATTTACTCCCATCGGTTGTAAAGGAGGGACTTGTAGAAAAGGCAGGCAGGATTTTATGAAGCACTCTCCAATTAAGGTGGGTTAGATGATGAAGACTATGTGCCTTCTGTAGAGTAGCAGCCTGGACCCTAGATGAAACATTTATCCTGTCAAGCAGTAATGTTCGTGCTTGAATCATTAAAGGGGTGATGGGATTACTACCCAACTTTATATAGGATTGGGGCAGTCAAGGAAGCAAATTTATCACATATTGGCTATCAGAGAACAAGTTCATTGATTGATGGACCTTGGACAAAGCTAGGATGACTGCAAACAGTTCTTTAAACTGAGCTAAGTCCTCTCAGGGATGTGTATATATCTTTGAGTCACCATCCTAAAATATGACCACAGCTGCCCCTTCTTTACTCCCATAATTGGCTTAAATTTGAATAATTGAGGAGTCCTCCAATCCAGTTTTTAAAGGAAGTAACCCATTTATATGATCCATAATGGAAGTCTAGCTTTCCAAGAAATCCCTCAAGAGATAGGACCAGCTTGTCATTATTTCTTCAACTCCACTCAAAGTCTGGCCAATCAATAAGGAACTACAATCTTGTTTGGGTTGCACCCATAATGGTGCAGCATGATGTCCCTAGCCTTTATTATTAAATCAGCCACCTGGTCCAATGAGTCATAGACCCTGGGCATACCTCCCAAAGCAGCATGAAGTCATTGTAATGGCTGATCCCTTTGAACAACCATGGACATAAGCAGAGCAATGCTGAGCAGGATCCATAGCTGAAGGTCTTCATGAGGCTCATATTGAGCTAGTTCAGTTTTGTCAAGAGCCTTTGGAAGCCTTATGGGAAGGCCCAAAGTTATGATGTCTATGAGTTGTCTATACATTAGGAGCTCAAAGAGGGGTAACAACTGTCCTGTGGACACAGGTATCCAGCCTCAGAGCCAACTGATCTCCCCCTAAACCCTCTGGAGGTCTGTTAAGGTATAAGAGTCTGAAATATGGAGCTGGGACTTTAAAAGACTCACACTCTCCAGGGACAACTGTGACCCCAATATTTGAAAGGGGGGGAAGAGTCTGAACCTCATCAGAGGAAATATGTAAGCCTCCTTTAGTCAAACATCTTTGTAAAACTTTATATGCCCTCCCCAGTGTTTCCAGGGAAGGGGAACCAAGGAGGATATCATCCATATGAACATACAATGTAATATCTTTTAGTTCTTGTACAGGTTTAAGGAGGGACTGAACATAATTTTGGCAAAAGGCTGGGCTATTAGCCATGCCCTGGGGAAGCACCCTCCATTCATACCAATCATTGTGCCCTCCAAATTGAGGGAAGGCACAGAGAAGGCAAATTTCTCACAGTCCTGAGGTTGTAGGCAAATGGAGAAGAAGCAGTCCTTAATATAAATAACCAGTAACTGAAGGCCTTTTGGAATGTCAGGTATCTAAGGAAGCCTCCGCAGGGGCATACCTTGTATGACCACCGATCATTACTCTTTCTAAGATCCTGTAACATTCTCCATTTACCAGATTTCTTCCTAATTACAAACAGGGGAGTATTCCATGGACCAATGGATGGTTGAATATGTCCCAGCTGTAACTATTCAGCCATAGGCTCTTTTAATGCCTTTAACTTAACCAAAGGGAGGGGCCACTGCTCCACCCAGATTGGGGGTTCGGGGGTCCACTTAATAAGGGATACCCAGGGAGCAATGGCCTTTAGAATTTGGGGTGCCTCTCCCAAATTGCCTGTTGCTCCCTCAGCAGCCGCTGTGATTCCTCCTCATCCAAAATGTCATCATAAAAGGCCTTATGATCTGTGGTAATATAGGCATCTGCCTGCCCCAAGATATCCTGACCTAACAGGTTTGCATTGAGCCCTGAAACAACCTAAGGTCTAACCTCCCCTGTGGATCCATCCATGTCTTTCCATAGAAGCCAGTCCTGGCTTTCCTCTGACCAGGCATTCCTCCCAACTCCTAAGATTGAGGTCCCAGGGACAAGTTTCCAGCTGTGAGGGACTCCCTCTTTTTCTTAACACAGTCAGGTCAGCACCAGTATCTATCAGGTAACAGAACTTCTTTCCTGCAATGGTAATGTCCATTTTGGGCCTTATCCTCAGGACAATGGGTACCATCCAATTCACCCCGGGTCCCTCACAGGCATTCTTAGGGGGCTTCTGTGTGGAGTTGCAAGCAGGGAAGGGCCCTTTGGATAATTTAATTGGCCCTTGGGCTATTGATTTTCCTCCTTGGGCTAACGGTGTTGGAGGTTGCCCCACCTCTAGTTTAAAGGTGGGTTGCATGGCTGATGAGCCAACCCCTGCAGGACAGTCTCTACCCAAGAAGAATTAGGCCCATCCTCTTCTACTGCCCTCCCAAGTTCCTTTAAATGGCCTCCCTCCCATGGATACCAGATGGTAGCCATGGCCCCTCCTGGGTCAGGGTTAACTGGAAATGCCCGAGGCTTGGACCTCGGAGGCCCCTTAGAGGGAGGGGGAATAATTTCCCCTCCCAAGGGGGTGGAGCCTCATTGAATCGCAGAGCAGAAGGGCTGACAGGTGTAGTATGGTATAGCCTTTCTCACCTGGGGGCCTGTTCCCTTTTATCTTTAGTTTTCTCTCTCTTTTGTTCCTCTCCTTCATTCTCCTGAGGGTAATCTACCAGCTGAGAGGTGGAGTCTTTTGGTTTCTGTTCATCCCTTAACCTCTAGGCAGTGAATTGGTCCCACTCTGGCTCTAAAGCAGGTTCAGAAATCAAGGAGTCTCCCTCATCCTTTTGCTGTTGAAAACAGGCCTTCAGGGCTGATAGTATTGGGAAAAATCCCAGGGGGAAATCTGCCCTACCCATCTCTTTCCATGCAGCAAGGCATGCAATTCGATCCCATGTCTCCCAACAAAACAAGTTTGTAGAGTCTACCCTTGGGGCGGTTCATAGAACCACCTCCTAGACCTTGATGGCTTGGATCTCAGAAAGTTCCAAACCTCTGCTTTTAGGCATATATTTCAGCACTTCAGTGCAGGCTTTTTAGATTTTGAAGTTGCTTGCCCCATCCTTTTGGGGATCACTCACCTCACTGACCAATTGGCCCTGGATCATCATCCCTCCTGTCCCTTATGTATATGAAAGTCTCTCTTCCTGCCCCATTTTCGAGAGCCAGGGGCCCTTATAGGGCCATCACCACATAAGGGAGTCTCAGGGAAAAGGTGAGTGCACTGCCTGCCCGACTCTCCAGCCTTCACTCCGAAGACAAACAGACATGACAGGGGTAATGTCTTAGCATTATCTGTTTTTAATGTTTCAGTCCCTAGCTTATATACAGAACCAAATGGGTGTTTCCACATGAGGCTATGTGGGCCAATCACATTAAAGGTCATCCTATTACATGACATAATATAAGCCTGGTGACATGGTATTCATGCATTGGTCATGAGAATGGAAGTCTTGCTCACCCAATCAGCTATACCCATGATAGGGCTTCAACTCCTCCCCAGCATCTTCCAGCTGGCACCATCTTAGATATCTTCCATAAGTTACTTTCATTTTCCCAGCCATGAGGCATTTCTCATAAGCTTCCATTTCCCTGGTCCCCACAACAGCATATCCTTCATTCTTTTAAAAGTAGATAGGTGCTGTGGACATAGTACAGATAGAGCAGTAGCCTAGCATACCAGAAGCCCCTAGTTTGATTCTCAGCACTGCCTAAAATGGGTTGATGGAGGCACGTGGGCTGTATTGACATTACTGGCACTTCAGAGGTAAAAGATGATCAGGAGGACATCAGCCTCATGCTTGACCTCAGCCCTCTAGGCCCACATGGGTGACATTAACCCATAAGAAAAGTTATATGTATATTCACATACATATACGGTTTTATATATTTTATGTATATGTGTTTTATGTACACTCACACATATGAAGGAAGTCCATCAGAGTGGAAAAACATTCCTGTGTTCACTGAAGCACACAGTATCCTCGACTTAGTCTAAGTGACCTACAATAGAAGAACAGGTAATAAAATGTGCCATATATATAAATAAACATATATACGTGTGTGTGTGTGTGTGTGTGTCTGTGTGTGTGTGTGTGTGTACTGGAGATATGCATCAATAGTATGTACTGATTTCACAAAGATGTGACTTGTCTCCTAGCATCTACATCAGAGAGCTCACCACTGCCTATAACTCCAGCTTCAGGAATTTTGATGCCGTCTTCTGAATTCCAAAGGCACCTGCACTCACACGCACACACCCACACTCACACAATCAATGCACACACCTACACATGTGCCCATAATTGAAAAAATAATAAGAAAAGTATTTTTAAATGTATACATATGTGAGGTGATATATATGTTAATTACCTTAACTTAGCCATTCCACAATGTATGCATATCCCTAAAAATCACATTATACACCATGAACATAGATCACTTTTATTGTCAATCTAAAGAACACTAGCAGCAATACAGTAAAAATGACAAGAGCAATAACACAAATCTTAATAGTAATAAATCGCCAATGGCTTCACACACACACACACACACACACACACACACACAAAGGATCAAATACATAAATGTCAGAGCTACAAAAACAAACTCAGAGAATGAAACATAAAAGTAAATCCCTGTGGCCTCATTCTGGACAAGGGCTTCCTGGATACAAGGCTGAAGAGCACAAGGAGCAACTACACAAAGGACAGCATGTGCTTCCTCAAAACTGAAAGCTTTGGGTTTGGGAATGTGGCTTAGCGCAAGAGTTTATCTAGCATAAACCCTCCCCTGGGTTCCATCACTAGCACGTAGATAGCTTTGTTGTTGTTTCTAATATTTTAATTGGAAGTTTGTGTGCTTCACAGGATACTGTAAAGAAAGTTTAAAAGCTAGCTCATGTGATGGAAGAAAAAACTTGCTGCTCCTACATCTGATAAAGGATGTTTTAGTTCGTCTCTGTTACCATAACAAAATACTTCAGCCTGGATGATCACAATAGAAATGTATTTCTCTCAGTTCTGGGATCTAGAAGGTCCAATATCATGGTGCCTAAAGGAAAGCTTTGATGTCTTGTAAAAGCTGGCCTTAAGGTATTGATAGTTCGTTTGACCTCCACCTCCCAAGTCCAGGTATTACAGATGTGCACCACCATGTCTGGCTTACTCTCTGCTTTTGAGGTGGTTCCTTGTTAATGTGTCCTCACATGGTAGATGACAGAGAACATGAAAGAGCTTGCTCTCTCCCTTGCCAGCTGTTAGGAAGTCACTAACCCCTCCCATGAATGCAGAGCCCTCATGCTGAGTCAGTCACCTCCCGAGGGCCCTATGTCCTTGACTATACACAGGCTCCCATGTCATATACCACAGTAGGGGACTCACAGTAAAAAACACATGAATAATACTTATAATTTCATAATAAAAAGATAACTCCATCGAAACACAGTCAAAGGATTTAAATAGATATTAAAGAAGATCCATGTGACTAGTCAGTACGTAAGATGCGAGCATCATTTCATATCATGGAACTGCAAATAAAATTCATAGTGGGATGCCACTTACCACATACCAGGTTAGAAAAATCAAGACAATAGACAATAGCAAGTGCTGGAGAATATATGGAGAATTTGGACCCCTCACTCACTACTTCTGAGAATACAAAATGGTGCAGCCACTTTGTACCAGGCCAGTGTGATAGCTCATTTAGTAAAGGAGGTTGCCTCTACACTTGAAGACCTGAGTTCAGTCTTCCAGAATCTACATGATAAAGGAGAGAACCAACGCCCAAAAGCTGTGCTTTAACCTCCAGAGGCACACTGTGGCACACATCTGTCTGTGCACATGCCATACACACAACACACCCACACAGAGAGACACACAGACACACACAGACACACACATACACACACAGACACACACACAGAGACATACTCACACACACACATACACACAGACAGACACACACATGCACACACAGACAGACACACACACACATACAGACACACACACACAGATAAAGTAAATATAAAGCAAAACAATTTTTAAAGAAATAGAGCTCTCATATGACCCAGAAATTCGACTCCTAGGACATATCCATGAACAGTTAAAATGTGTCTAAAAGATGACTTGCATATGAAGATTCACAATATTCATTTTTATGGAGAAAATGGAGGAACACTCCAAATGCTCACCAGCAGACAAGTAGATCCATAGGGTTGAATATTATTCAGCCTACAAGAATGGAGTACTGGGGCCTGCTGCAAGTAGAAACACAATGCCACAGAAAACAGACACCAAAAGCCACAAGTTTTTATGCTTCTACTTGCATGAATTACCTAGAATAGTCAAGATAGAAAGTAGGTCAGTGGTTGCCAGCAGCAAAGTAAAATGAGGAACATAAAGTAGTTGCTAATGGATAGAGTGATTTTTATTTTTGTTTTTTGAGGTATGATGAATGTGCTTTAAGTGTAGGTCCTGGTAGTAACTGTACACATGAATACAGTAAGAACCACTGAAGTGTGTAATTTAAAAGGGTGAATTTTATGATATATGAGTGATATCCTAGTAAGGCCATTACTTTCAGAAACATATTGTTTGGCGGGAACAAATCCATATGAGCCATACCTCAAATCTCTTTTTCCCCCCTAAACTTATTTTTGTAGATTTATGCATCTTTGGACAGGAAATGGCTTTAGCAATCTGATTTTTATTCTGAGCTGAGAAAGGCCAGCCAGTGAAGTTACTTTGACTAATGAAATATGTCACGTGGAGTGTGCTTTAACCTTCCTGTAGAGATCGGAGGGAGCAACATGAGGCAATGTGCTGTGGCAAGAACTAGCCCTATAAATACAGCGCTTTATACTGTTGTCATTTTTTTACAATGTCACAGGACATAAAAAGCACAAGAGTGTGCCCTTTATCTCCAGCCCCTCCATGCAACTTTAACAGAATTTAAATTCTGCTTCTTCCTTCACAGACTTAACTCACTTCAACAGAGAGCTGTCTCACTCTCTTCTCTAAAAGGGATGAGATAATTGTCCGATAAAACCTTAACCTCTATGGGAAAAGCCTTGCTTCTTGCTATGGTTTGCATAGGTCCTCCATCGTACCATCCTCCACCAGGCTCGGGTGTTTGAACACTTGGGCCTACATTATTTTGGTGAACCTTCAGGAAACAGACGAGTCAGGAACTTGGGGCTTGGCTCAAGCTTCACTTCCTGTCTGCTCTCTGCTTCCTGTTCTGCCTACATGGGAGGAAGCGTACTCTGCTGCCACCATGGATCTGCCTGATGCCATGCCTTCCCTGTCATGATGAATGCTACTCTCAGACTGTGAGCTAAAATAAACCCTTCCTCTGTTAAGCCACTTCTTGTCCAGTATTTGCCTGACACAGCAACAAGACAAATAACACTCCTTCACTGACTTATCGCTCTTTAGCAGAATGCCTACTGGCTTCTTTATCCTCTATCTCCTTCCGTAACCTAGATTTCATTCATTCATTCATTCATTCATTCATTCATTTTTAGCGGTCTCCAAGACCAGCGAAGCAGCTAAAAGCCACGTGAATGGTAAGGATTCTTTTGCCTCTCGAACTGTTACATGAGAATCAAAGCAGTAAATTGGTTCTTTCCCTTCAGGAGCTTCTAATGGCAAAGCAAGCTGCACTTTTTATTGTGGATCTGTAAAGAAGTTCACAATATTGGAAAAATATTAAAATTGAGAAGAAAAACCCATGGAAATAGGTGTACATGTTCCAAGAACAATGAAAGAGGAGAAATGAGAACACAGACAGAAACACTCCGTTCTTAGAGGAGGGAAAAAGCACCTCGTAGTTCTTTACCACTCTGGTCAAATCATCATTAAATTCTGGCAAGATTAACAAAGAAAAGGGTTGGATCAACCTGGCTTATAACATATTACTCTGAAAGAACTTTAAAAATGGCCTCTAGTTTGCCATAAACTGTCTAAAATCTTCTTTGGTCTACATAGTTAACAGAAGTGGGTCAGAGGCATTTATGGTACTTATTGTTTCTCTTAGTCCATTCCTGCTACTATAACAAAATACCCTAGACCTGGTAATTTACAAAAACTTAAATGTTTTCCCACAGGTCCTGAAGCTGAAAAGTCCAAAGCACATTTGATGTCTGCTGAGGATTCATTCTGCGCTTCAAAGATGGCCCTTTCAGAGGACTCAACCCTGCACCCTCATGTGGGTGAAGAATTGGAAAGAGAAGGGCTAGTTCCCTGCTGCCTATTTTTGAGGGCATCTGACCCAAGGACCTGATCATTCCCAAAGGCCCCATCTCTGAACACTACTGTAATGGGGGGTTGTCAATATATAAAAACAAACAAACAAACCCACACAGCTCTCTCATCTTAAAGGGAATAAGAGATAGTTTATCTACAGAAGCCATTTTGAGTAACCACTCCCCAGGAACTCCAAATTCCATCTTCCAAAATGAAAACTGTTTCATAACATTTTTATAGTTTTTTACAGAACAAGGTAAGTCATAAATCAAGGCAAGTTTAAAACACATTGGTGGGTACATCAGAGAGGCGTGTACAGCAAGATGGGGGGAGGCTTTTCTATAAACCCAAGATACTATCTGAAGCCATTCTTAGCTTTTGGGTTGGTAAAAGTTGCTAAGTTAATATATTCTAAAAAGGCTTTTAATCTATTAGTCACAAGATGTTAGTTCTGATACAGAGGTGGGCAAGGAGTGGCTGCTCCAGTGGGCTAGAACTAACTCAAGATAAGAAAATCAACCTCTGGACCTGCAATGCTTCAGTCTCTCCACAGTGCAGAAATTCTAATCAGCCAGCCAGTCTCTGCAGACATAGCTTCTTTCTACGAGTTTTCATTCACAATATGAGTTGTTGAAGGAACACAAACATTCAAACCATAGCATAATTTTTCTTTTACTCTCAGGATAAAATATCAGAAAACTGCAAGTTGTGATCTTAACTCTGTAGCTGACTTGAATGTTCTAGAAGGAATAATCAAGGATTTTATAATGTTGAGTATAGTGTGCCTGCTGTCTATAAAATGTTGTAATCAGTACCATGGCTGGATGTTGTAGCTTGTGTTTGCAAAAATAGAAGGGGCTGTTTTCCAGAGAAATTAATTTTTGTCTTCGTTGTTCTTGGTTGATTGGTTGGTTGCTTGGTTGGTTGGTCCATTGAGGCAAGGTCTCGTGTACCGCAGGCTGGCCTCCAACTTTCTATGTAGCTGAACATAACCTTCAATTCCTGGTCCTCCTGCTTGCACCTCCCGAGCACTAGAATTACAAACACATGGCATCATACCTGGTTTACCTAGGGCTTTGTACATGTTAGGCAAGCTCTGTACCAACTGAACTAGTTATATTCCCAGCCTAGGAAAAACTAGGGTCTTGCTGAAGAAACAGGTCTGAGGAAAACAACATGAAAGATAAGAAAGAGGACCAAATTACCATGTGGAGCCAAACCCAGCATAGCTGTTTCTGCTGTGTAAAGCAGTCTAGATTTAATTTTGCAGAAGGGATGGTGCAGGGCCATTGGAGAGTTTACCACCAGGGAAGACTAATTGCATAGTAACACTTTTTCTACAATTTCAGCCACACTATAGGCTCTTTCAGAGTGAGCTAATTCTCACTAGAAACATTCAAAAGCGTGACTCTCAGATAATTACCCTGTAAGCTACTGCTCTGTGGCATGTTGCATTTAACATGAGCTGAGTGCTATTTACAGATGTTCACTTGTTGTTTGCATGGACATGTTTATCAGTCTAAAGTTACTCTCTGTTGCAACATTTATAAAAATCAATGGGGGGGGGGAGTTGCTGATGGAATGGTTCAGCAGTTAAGAGTGGATACTATTCTTCTAAAGGACCCAAATTCACTTTCAAGCAATAATGCTTGTGACTCGCAACCACCTGCAACTGCAGCTCCAAGGGCTCAGACTCCCTCTTCTGGACTCCAAGGGCACCTATGCCCAGGTGCACATACCCATCCACACACCCACATATACGCATAATTGTAAAATAACAATCATAACATCTTAAAAGTGAAATGAGACTAGAGAGATAGTTGAGCACTTAAGAGTTCTAGCTGCTCTTCCAGAGGAACCAGGTTCGATTCCCGGCACCTACATGGTGCTTCACAATGGTCCCTATCTAAGCTCACTGGCTCCAGTGTCCTCTACTGGCCTTCTCAGGCGCACAGATAGTGCACAGATTTTCATGCATACAAAACCCATACACATAAAATAAGTTTTTAAAAGTTAATAATAATAATAATAATTAATTCAAGAGCTGACAATCAGACTCCAATTATCTTGCTTCTGTTGTAACCAAATACTCAACAGGTACACAGGTTATTTTTCATGGAAGTAAAATCTAGCCAGATAAAAGCCATGGCTTAAGATTTGCCTCCAATACACAGAAGAGGAGACTCTGAAATCAATGAAAACAGCAAAAGAAGCTTCCTTAATTCAAAGAGCTAGAAAGTGGGTATAATAGCAGCTATATTGCTCAGTATCTGCCAATCTTAGTTCCCAGGTCAAAGGACAATGTGGGCCCAACGTTTGTTTAGAAAAATGGTAAATCATCAACCACACCTGGCCAAACTTCTTCCAGGATGTTTTAATGACATTTAGATAGGCACTGGGCCTGGGCTCTAGTTACAGGAACTGATTATGTGGGCAGCACACTCAGGAGCAAACTCCAGATCATTTCCATTGGGTAAACCACTCCTTCATCATGATCATGTTTTAACCTAAACTTCCAGCTACTCATCAAAGCTGCTGTGAGAAAACCCAGAGATGGGCTGCTATTCAGCGGGTAGAGTTCCTGACCAGCATGGGGACAGAACCAGGCCCTGGGTTCTGTTCCCATAAACTGGGCGTGGTTGTACACACCTGTAATGCCAGTTCTGGGGAGGTGGAGGAAGCAAGATCAGGAGTTCAAGGTCATCCTCTGGCTATTTATCAAATGCCAGGCCAGCTTGGGATGCAGAAGACCCTGTGTGCTAATGGGGTGGGGTGAGAGTTGGGGTGGGAGCCTCTGGAAGCTCGCCTCACTTATGAAAAGAGTAAATCTTCACTACCTAATGTATTTTATCTGCACCTTTTAGTTTATTTTAATCTCAAGGCAAAATAAAGGCCACAGATTTGCTATTTTGAAAGCACCTCAGTGATAAGCCACCCTTAAAGTCCCAGAACAATCCACCCCTGACTGCCTTAAACAACTGGAATCAGGCAAAAAGCCCATTCATTTGCACTCATTACCTCAGCACGAATGTGCCTCAATGTAATATAGGTATATGAGGCATGCTTCCTTGTCACCTAAAAGCAAATTCTAAGACAGCTAAAAAGACAAAAGCCTTGGTATTGCACTAATAAACACTGTTCCAGGGCAGAAACTTCTACTCTCACCGTCTTTTGGCTGAATTGCATTTTAGTCCCAATTAACTTATAATTACATTATACGTTAGAGAGAAAGACTCCAAAACAAAACATCTGCCAGTTTTAAATGTACTGCATTTAGAAAGCCCTCAGCCTGACCCTTTCCCCTTGAGAAGACTGCCTACTATTTATAGCCCAGCAAAATTAAGTTAGGTTCACCGTGCCTGAGTGCCCTGTAGATTATTGGTTTGCAAATGGGTTCATGAAATGGCAAGATTCATTTGGGGGGTAGAAAGCCTTCTGCTTCATCTTTACAGGATAGCCCACCGGGTAGATTTAAAAATAAAACCGGTGGAGCAAATAGGATAGCTCAGAAGAAAAGCTTCCTGCTTTGTGGTTATTGAGTGTCAGGCCCACTGTGAAAGCTAGGGTTGCCTGGTTCTTCTGAAAGAACATTGAAGTGCCAATGAAGTAGATGACTCCTAGCTCTCTTAACTGGGGACACTGCTGTGAATTCAGAGTGCTGCTTGCCTTCTGCCTCGGAGGAACAGTTGGGGCAGTCATGAAAGAAAAAAGCTCTTGTCAGAATCACACAAAAAACAGAAAGTTGATGTCAACATATCCATTCTCATACACAGCAGTGTGTTTGTTATTCTCAGTTCTGAACTGGACAGATGCTGAGGGTAGAAATGTCAGGTCTGCTTCGGTCAGGTTCAAATACTTCCATTTTGAAGTTTAAGTCATCTTCCTAAGACTCTTCAGAGGCACTTAACCCAATAAATGCTATAAAAATCAATTAACTCTTCATCTGATGCTATTTGCCCTTGAAATGTATTGTAGCATTTTATTTGAAGTGCTATGTGGAATTTCTAGCTGCCTTCAGCTTTCCTGATTAGAACAAAAATGTAAAGAAGTCTTATTTGAAGATGGTGTGATTATCAAACTGTTCTGGAATTGCTTATTCTAGCCAGTATTAAAAAACAAGAAGGATTTGGAGAGACGTCTCAGCTGTTAAGAGCAATTGCTCATCCAGAAGCCTGGAGTATTGTTTCCAGCAGCCACAGGCAGGGCCTCACCACCTCCTGCAACTCCAGCTCCAGGGAATCTGATGCCCTCTTCTGGCCTCCACAGGCACTGCACACATGGCATACACTCACATGTCCATGGATACACATAAATTAAAAATAATCAAATTTTAAGTGTAACTTTCCCTTTAAAAACAAAGTAAAATAAAGATATTCATCTTCTAAATGATTTTGTATTTAATCCCAAAACTTCACCCTTTGTTCTAAAAATACTTTCTGCCAATATTTTTATTCGATTAAAAGATTGCAAGAGCCCTTTTAGACATTTCTCTCTTAGTAACCTGTCTTGACCTTTCCCCTCAGGGCTTAGATTTAATGAATATTTTTCCATCATTTACCTTCACAAATCTCTTACACTTGTCAAAAGGGCCCTTGGATGCACAAGTTGGTAATTCAGAGGTGGCTTCACTGGCCTCAGAGCCCCACAGTCAGGTAAGAATTGCATCAAATGCATTAATTTCAAGTACATGAGAGAAAAACTGGCCATTATCATCCAAAAACAAGATCAATCAGAATAAAAATTCAGCCAGCCTTCCTTCCTTCCTTTCTTATTTTTGCTTTTCTTTTCTTGTTGTTGTTGTTTTATTTTTGTGCGCTGATATCAGAGCTCACATAGCCCAGGCTGATCCTAAACTTCCAGTCCTCTTGCTGCCTCCCAACTTCTGAGATAACAGTTAAGGGCTACCACGTCCAACTTAGACCTGCACTTCTAATTCTACCTTGTAAGAAGCTAACATTTAAATAAACAATTGTACCCATAATACAGATTTTAAATTTCAGCTTTGATCAGGCACAGTGGAACACACTTATAATTTCAACCACTTAAGAGACTGAAGCAGGAAGACCCAAAGTTTAAGACCAGCCTAGACTAGATAACAAGCTTTTCTCTCAAAAGAAAAAAAAAAAGAAAAGAAACCTCAGGAGAGGATAATAATAGCTGATAGGCTATTTTCATGTCTTATAAGGTTGTGATAGACACAGCTTACACGTGTAGCAAAAAATGAGTAAGAGTACAGTGGTGTGTGTTTGTGTGTGTGTGTGTGTGTGTGTGTGTGTGTGTGTGTGTGTGTGTGT
>CAJQZJ010031946.1:518588-566281 GCA_907164525.1 Lophiomys imhausi
GTGTGTGTGTGTGTGTGTGTGTGTGTGTGTGTGTGTGTGTGTGTGTGGTTTTGTGTGTGTGTGTGTGGTTTTGTGTGTGTGTGTGTGTGTGTGTGTGTGTGTGTGTGTGTGTGTGTATGAATGCGCTGCTGCTGTTGTTCACTCTGAGACAATCTCTCTATATACCCCATGTTGGCCTTTAACCTGTTCATCCTTTGCAATTGTCCTCCTAGGTCTGTTTCCTGGGTTTGGGATTACAGATGTGTACCACTTTATCCAGCTTACTTGGTTTATTGTTTTTCAGACAAGGTCTCTCACTCTGTAGACCAGGAAGGCTTGGAACTCACAACAGAATCCAGCTGGCCTCAAACTCATGGCAGTCTTCCAGCCTCAGCCTCACAAATGCTAGGATTACTGGTACATACCACCATTACTGTTCATAGTAGAGTTTGGGTTTGCTTGTTTATTTTTTTAAATCTTTTCTTGAATTCATAGTGGAGTTTTTCAGAATCTATTAAATCAGCTTCCAGGTGTCTAGTCCTCTATGTGAGCTCTTATTGCCTGAAGTAAGTAATGTCCCTGCAACCATCCCAGGCTTTTCTGTGAATGGACAATAGTTTCTAGAAAAGTCAGCCATAACTCTCCCATGGATACCATTCTTAATCCAGCCATGGACATATCCCTTTAAATAGACCACATCATTATCACAAATGACCCTCAAAGCTGCTCATCTTGCTCTGCCTCCAGATTGGCCCAACCCAGAATAACCAATCTGTAGCTGTTTTCAAGTTTGCTCCAATAAATAGCTATCAAGAAGCATCTGGCTGTGCTGGACCATTTTCTGACATTTGGGCAGTTTCTTGCTGCTTTTTTTTTTCAGAATTTTCAAAGCCCTCCCAACCCCTGAATACTACAATTACCCAGCATTTTTCAGAACTCAGAAAGACAAAGTTGTCTGTCTCGTTTCAAAGACTCAACTGGCTACGTTCATTTTAATTATCCTACTCTGATCCAATTAAGTTCATTTATTCATCCAGCATTCATTCAAAATTACTTTTCCAGTCTTCACTGTCCATGTTCGAATGAGCAACTAATTTTCACTTGCCATAATACACAGGGAAAAACAAGAGGATGATTAAGAAGACGTGTGTGTACTTATGGGTTCTGTGGGTGTTACATAACACCCACGCGAAGCTCAACAGATTACAGCAAGGAGCTAATGAAGCCAAAGTTATGTTTTTAATCCCTACAAGAGCCCATTAACTTCATTTAGACAAGACCACCATCCCAAAGATGCAGGTTAAACTTCTCTAAACCCAGCCAACCATGTAGAAAGCATGCCAGTAAGCTCATGGGATTCTAAGAAAAGGTGTAGGTAGCTCAGGGATGCCACCACTACCACCTCGAGAAAAAGGGAAAAATTAGTGAATCACTCATTCCATAATAGCTGTCTCACACGTACAGAATGCTGAGCAAGGTTCTAAGATAATGATGGACAGAAAGAAAACCAATGTAAGGGAGGCCATTTACAGTCTGGCATCGTATTTCAGGAGCTGTCTTCTCTTACAAAGAAACAGAACCTATTATTAAGGTTAAGACATGTCAAAAAGAAGCTATAATGTAAGTAGAAGTAATTAGTAGGTACCTGATGCTCTATGATAAGCATTATGAAACTGAGAAAACAAAATGTACATACTTTTCTCCTTGCTGTGACCAAACATCTCATAGTGGTGGGTATGTTGGTTTACAGTATGAGGAGATTATAGTCCGTCAGGGTCGGAACACTTGCCAGTAGGAGCATGACGAAATGCTCACATTGCTGCCATAGTTGGGAATCAGAAAATAATTAGGAAAACAGACTACATTATTAAAAAAAAAAAAAAACTGACCCAAAAACCTACTTCCTCCAGTGAGACTCTTTCCACCTCTTAGAAGTTTCACAATCTTCTAAAACAGTGGTTCTCAACCTGTGGGTCATGACCCTTTCACAGGGGTCACCCAAGACCATCAGAAATACAGATGTTTATATTATGATTCATAACAGTAACAAAATTAGTTATTAAGTAGCAACAAAAATAATAATTTCATGCCTGCCTCTAGAGGCATTGCAGTAGGTGGCAGAGAGGAGAGAGGCTATGTCTACATTCAATGTCCTGACCTATGAATATCTGAATGAGTAGTAGCCTAACATTCCTGGAAAGGGTCGAGCTGGAGACTGGCACCAGTTTGGCACCATGGGGCCCAGACAGGGAGTTGTCCTGTGATGATCACCAATCCAGCATCAGGCCAGCACCAGATGGGCTCCCAGGATAGGAAGCAAACCAGAGACTAAAAGAAACCTCCCTGCCCCTGGATGTGGGGGTTGTGGGTGGGCCAGCCTCAAGGGAGTGAGTGTGAGAGAGCCAGCCTTGCCTTTCAACTGCATTGTGGTAGTGTTAGTAAGGGAGAGATCGCATCCCCTCCCTTTTGCCCTCAGCACCAGAGGCAGACAGGAGATCTGGCCCCAATGGGATCACAAGAGGAGGAGAGTTGTCCTTGCCTTCACATGCTGCAGCACTCAGGAGAGCAGACCCTGAACCTTACCTGAGCAGCACAGTACAGCTGGTCCTGGATGTGGGGGATATTGGTGAGCCAGCCCTGAGGGTGTGAGTGTGGGAGAGCCAGCCCTGCCTTTTGTCTGCTTTTTGGTGGTGTTGGCGAGAGAGAGATCCCCTCCACTCTCTGATGTCCTTGATACAAATAGCATGTGGGAGAGTTGTCCCTGATGAACACATGAGAGGAGGAGAACTAGTCCAGCTCCTTACTTGCTGTAGCATCCAGGAGAGCAGGCTCTGTACCTTACCTGGATAGCACAGTAGAACTGGCCCTAGATGTGGAGGTAGCAGGCCCAGAACCAGGGCTTTGAATTGGCCCACACCAATATATACCTCATGGATGAACTGCTGGAGTACATGAAGAGGTCATTTCCACAGACCCAAAACTACAGGATGTCCATGACACATGACAACAACAGGATACCTGAGAGGACTCCCAGTGAGGTTCCAGTACTGACAAAGTAGCAGAAGCCAGAGACCTTGTACCAGATCAAAGAATCATTATAATGAACATTTGCAAGCAAAAAAAGTGTGGACAAAATGGAATATTGTGGGACACATTGAGACACAATACAGCTTCCACAATGAGATTATTTTGATGTTGGGAGAGGTTGCAAGGGTGGATGGGGTGGTCTAAGGGGAGGTGGGAGATGGTGTATCATATGTAAAATTCACAAAATAAAAAACAATAAAAAGTAAAAACAATAATTTTATGGCTGGGGAATCACCACAACATGAGAAACTGTATTAAAGAGTTTCAGCCTTAGGAAGGTTGAGAATCAATCTAGAACATCACCACCAACTGGGAACCAAATATTCAAACACATAGACCTATGGGGCTTTTCACATTCAAACTATAACATACAGAAAAGAAAACAAAAAGACAGAGAATTCACATTTTAGTTGATATGATCAAAAATTATTTTATGGTAGAAAAATGAAATTTAGTCAGAAGAGAGAGTAAAAAGGGAAAAAAGAGAGAAATGTTTAAAAATATAGAACAAACTAAATAATACAAGATCTTGACTATTAAGTTAAAATTAATTTAATCTTTAAAAATTATTATTAGAATTTTTTAAATGCAGTAGTGATTTAATTAGAATTCTCAGGAATTTAAGCCTACAATAGCATGGATGATATATTGGAGACAGGAGATGTGTGATTCAGTCCACTTTTTGCTGCTGCTACAGAAATGTCAAAAATAATCAAAGTTATGGAGATGGATTCTTTTGGCTCCAGGTTGAGAGGTTTCATCCTACCATCACCTGCTCCATGATGTTCTGTGCTACAGCAAATCAGAACAGCTGTGCAATAAAGGAAGGAAGCTGCTTACCATGAAGTAGCCAGGAAGCAGAGGGGGAGCAGAGGCATCAGAAACAAGATATACCATTCTAGTGACCTTCTTCTGCCAAGTCCCATGTTAAAACACTGTACTACTATGCATTGCAAGAGGAACTATGTCCATGGTGTGGAATGTTACAGAAGATTGAGAAAAAAAATGAAAAGGAAAAAAATCTAATGTGTAATAGACTAGTTGTTCACCAGCTACACTCCTTCTTCCTTTGCTAGATATATGATGGCTTTACACTTCCTCAACCAGCCCCACTCAGTACATGGGTCTGTTTGCCTAGGTCTGACCAGTGAGTCTGCGAAGAAACACACCACAGTTCTAAGCCAGGAATGTGTGGTTTTGCTGATGTAAAACCCTGGAGAATTCTCCTTTGCTTTGCCTAGGTGACCTGCTGTGTTTTAAAATGCATGGCTTCCCCAGCCAGGGTCTCATAGTGAAGATGGCAAGGACAAGGTGTCCACTTGTCCTTGAAGGGGCATGAAAATTCCAGCAGCATGAATAAGAAGCAAACCTTTGTGACTTTTCTTTAATAAGCTGTTTGTGTATATGTGGTATACACATATTTGCACATCTGTAAAGCCAGAGTTCAAGGTCAGGTGACTTCCTCTATCATTCTCCATTTTTGAGGCAGAGCCTCTCACTGAATCTGGAGATAGACTGGCTGCGAGAGTTCAGACTCCACCTGTCTCCCCTCCTGACAGAGAGAGTTTTGGTGTGGGCCACCATTGGGCTCTTTATTGGGGTCCTGGAGATTTGACTTAGGTCCTTAGACAAGCGTAATAATCACGTCACCCACCAAACCATCTCCTCACCCATCTTTTGTATGTTTTTTCTTTTTTAGCTTTTTTTAATTGAAAAAAAATGTTTTCATACAATAGATTTGATCATATTTTCCCTCCCCAACCCCTCCCAGATCCTCCACACCTCCCTCCCCACCCAATTTTGTGTTCTTTCTCTCTCAAAACCAAAACAACAAACGAATAATAAGCATACACAAAACAACATGAAATGAAAATCAAAATGAATAAGCAAAAGACTAGTAATATTTTAAAATGCCCAAAGAAAGAAAAATGAGATTAAAAGTCTTCAAAATACTGGCTTTTTGTTTTGGATTGGTTTAGTGTTTTTTGTTTAGTTGGTTGGTTGGGTGGTATTTTTTGGTTTGGTTTGGTTTGGGTTTTTTTGTGCATACATTTGTGCATGCAAGTGTGTGTGTGTGTGTGTGTGTGTGTGTGTGTGTGTGTGTGTGTGTGTTTTGGCCAGCCTCTCCTGGGCATGAGGTCTACCCTGAAGTATGGTGAATATACCAAGTGAGACTCCATTGCATAAAACTCATTTTTTTTTCCTTTGCCAGAGGATATCAATTGCAGATAGCCACTCAGTTAGGGATTGGAGCCCATGTCCACTCTCTTTTCTCAATGCTGGGACCCCATCTGACTTGAACTTGTGCAGGCCTTGTGGATGCTACCAGTCTCTGTGTGTTTATATATGCATCAGTCTTGTTGTGTCTGGAAGACATTATTTCCTTGGACTCATCCATGACCTCTGACTCTTACAACCTTTCCACTTCCACTTCCAAATAACTCTCTGAGGCTGGGGTTTGGGGAGCTTTGGTGCATACACCCTGTTTAGAACTCCGAAGATTTTTTGGAGTGAATATAATACATAACACATCCCATTAGTGTTCCAAAGTCTCTTACTTTCTGCACATTGTCCAGTTGTGGGTCTTGAGTGAAGCACTGATCTCTGGATATAGCAATATGTCATTAGGAATCATTTTATTGCTATGTTCCTTTAGCAGAATAATATTTACCCCTAGGTGCATGACCTATCTAATCTCAGGGTCTTGACCATTTTAGCAGTGTCAGGTATGGGTTCCATCTCATAGAGTGGTCCATAAATCCATTCAAAAAATAGTTGGTTAATTCTATAACATGTGTGGTACTATTTCACCAGTATATAATGCCTGCAGGTCAATGTTGTACGTTTCAAAGACTGTAGCTGGAAGATATTGATGATTACCTTTCTCCTCTGGTAATATGCAATATACCTTCCATCATGAATGCTAGTCAGGAGGGGTGAAGCGTCTAATCAGGTATCAGCTCAACTTCTCAGTGTTCAATGACATATGATGACAAATGTTGGCTTTTGTGGAAAGCAGCCAATAGCCTTGACAATAGCCTGTGTTGTTTGGTGATTTCCATGGGACTTCCTTGGTCAGTGACTCAACTAGATGTAACCCATTCTTAGCACTGGAAGTTTTACTTGGTGATGTAAGATGTCTAGTTATGACATTGTCTTCCCTGTTCTTTAACAACTCCGGTTAGATTTCTTTCATATATGTACATATTTAAGAAGCTTCCATAGTAGTAGGCTTTCATATGATTTTTCAAATGGCCTTTAGTGTTAGTTGTCCCTCTCTATATTCCCTCTTTACCGTTCCCTTCCATTCTCCTCCTTATTTAATTTCCAATTCAAGATCCCTTGTTTCTCCAAAACAATATAATCTATTCCCCTTCCTTGGTATAACCTTTCCATCCTCACCTGATGCCTGTTCTCCAACCCCATGTCCTTACTAGACATATAACCTCAGTAGCTATTCAGACTGTCACACACATATAGAAGGCCTGAGAGCTAACATCTACACATAAGAGAAAACATACACTATTTGTCTTTGAGGGTCTGGGTTAATTCACCTAGGATGATTTTTTTTCTTGCTCTATCCATTTACCTGTGAATTTTATAATTTCATTTTTCTGAACAGCTGGATAATATTCCATTGTGTAGACGTAGCATATTTTCATTACCCATTTATCAGCTGATGGACATATTGACAGTTTCTAATTTCTAGCTGTTATGAATAAAGCAAGTGTCTATAGTAGGATGAAGCATTCTTTGGGTACATGCTCAAGAGAAGTATAGCTGGACCTTGAGATAGATCTATTCACAGCTTCCTGGGGAAGTTTCCATAATGACTGTACAAGTTTGCATGTCCACATGCAATGAATAAGTGTTCACCCTCCTCTCTCCACATCCTTGTCATCATGTACTGTCATTTGTATTATTGAGCTTGGTTATTCTGATTGGTATAAGATGAAATCTCAAAGTAGTTTTAGTTGCATTTCCCTGACAGCAAAGGATGTTGAGCATTTCCTTAAGTGTTTTTCAGCCATTTGTATTTTGTCTTTTGAGAACTCTCTACTTAGTTCTGTAACCCATTTTTAATTGGGGTGTGTGTGTGTGTGTATTTAGAGGTGGGTTTTGAGGGGGGTTGTTTTTTGTTGTTGTTGTTGTTGAAGTTCTTTACATCTCTGTGGTTTTAGATGGCTAAGAGTTTGACTAGGATTGAGCCCATTCTGATGGAGAGCAGAGAATTTTTTGATCAGGATAGTAGTTTTAGTTAAAAAGTAATGAAAATGTCTGTGTCAAGTGTTAGATAGAGTTGAGGGGGAAAAAAGTCAAGTTTCAACAGGAAACTTGTTATTTGATTTGGTCATGAAAAGAATCCAGCAACTTTGACAGTAATAAGAAAAAGACATACTCTGTTGTTTTAAAACACGAAAGCAGTAGCATGAGAAAAAGATTATGGGAGGGAAAAGATTAACAGAGTAAAGGTCAAGGGTTACCTTTAGAAAGAAGAGTCATGCTCCTGCCTGCCACAGCAATGGTGGTGAGAAGGATTAATTAGCTTTCAGGAGTGGAGCTGGGAAAGGAAGAAAGTGAAGGAGCACATGTCAGATGGCTTCAGCCAGTGAACGGTGTCATCTCTCTTTCCAAAGGCTGTCATGGTTTCACATCACCCAGGATTAGAGCTCTACTCATGAAATGCTAAATAAGGGCAAAGTCTTTCATCAAATTCATCCTCCTCTCTGTAACTGAGTAACCCCAGCGTTCTGAACACAGTGCTACACAAGGTAAGGGATACAGGAGTCCAGGGCATGCAGAGGACACCTGTTCATATACTCACACAGCTCCTGAAGAGGAGGAAGTTAATATATAGTTAACATTAGTGGACAGTAAAACTCAGGTGTTATCTAGCACTGAAGTGTCAAGGGGAGAAGACAGAATGATAATTAATGCCTAAAAAAATCTCTTGTGAGGTCCACAGCCTAGTCACTTGATTTGGTCTTGACTAGAGCACCTTCACCTTTCAGAGGGAAAACCATTTAGAATGATGTTAACAGATATGCCTGAAGAATCCTCCCCACCCCCCGCCCCAAGTCTGTAAGTTCTTTACTGGATAGCGTGTCCTTTTGATTATTCAACTTTGTGTGGTCCTGTCGTCCTAGTTTACGTGTTTTCTCCAATGGGGATTCAAGCTAATCCATAGATGCCCTAAACTTTCTGGATAAGACAAGCCTTGTTTTCTAGGCAAGGAACAGTTGCCAGGAGGTGGGATACAATGGAGAAGCACTGGCCTGAACAGTTCTATCATGCATAGAACATTACAGAAAAAAAAAATGCAAACAAAACAAATCCCCAGCAGATACCAAAAGGGTATAGACTGTGGGGGCATTGTAGATTTTAATCTCTGATAGTAAGTTTGCAAGTGATTTTATTTTTATCTGTATCTTCAAAATGTCCTACAATGAATACAATTTAACTTTCTTAAGATTTTTCTAAAGTGAAGAAAGTAAAAATAAAAAATATCTTGAAAGTAATAGCACTTGAAAATATTCAAAAATTGAATAAAGACATGACATGGGAATGGAGAGGTATTTCATGTGATTAGAAAGAACTGGATCAGGAGGTCCAGAATTTGGACCTAGGTACTCTACTCAGTCAGAAAAAGTCTTACTTATGTGAGACTAACAACTTCAGCTAGTCTGACTTGATTTATTGATGAGTCCTTCAAGAGAAGCACAGAGTTGCATCTTGAGAGTAAGTAGCTCATCACTGACCAAAATCATTATGTAGAGCCGATCCGGCTAGATGGAGACTGCTTACCTAGTGTGTATGGAAGCTCTCGGTTCCTTCCCCAGCACTGCATGAACCGGTGAAAGGGCTGACCTGGTGAAGGTCATCCTCACCTACACAGTGTGTTCAAGGCCAGCCTGGAGTACATGAGACCCTGTCTTGCTACTCTGGTGAATGTTTTTCTGTAACACTGACAGACACAAGCACCTCAATTGGCACTGCTAACCATAAACACTGTCACTGCAGCTTCTGAAAACTGAGTGGCTGCTGCCACTGCCAATCACCTTCATTTTCATTCTGTGGGGTCTTTGTCTCTCTGTGTCTCTGCCTTGGCTCCGGGTCTGAGAGACCGGTGTCTAAAGGAGATTTGAGTTCATGACTGACAGCACAGAGTGGAAAGCCGCCTTTACAGCAGGAGTGTCAGTCTGCTTCAGAAAAGAAGGGACTCCCCATGCAACCATGTCAGTGGGGTAAATGCTTGACTTACACATATATGGTGTCCTGAATCCATGTTGTCCAGCACTGTCCTCCGAGCAGAACAACCCTCCTCTTCACAGGACCAGTTGTATCTTTTCTGCAAACAATCACAACAGTGGGGCTTGTTGACTGTTGTCATTCCCTCATGGAAGGCAGGACAAGAAGCATGATTGTACGCACCTGAGTATCCAAGCATTCCCCCACCCCATGTAATTGTGTGTAATTCTTCCCTAAGTGCACATGGTCAAGGGTTCTCAGGGAAGGGTTGGGGGGAGTGTTAATTGGGAGATTATCTATGCAGCATTTTGGAAGCCGTCATCCATGCCAGGTGAAGACATTCCAGTACAGCTACTTTGGGGTCACCCACACTCTTATCAGTAACCCCTCACCCATGCTCTTAAACTCATGGTTGAACTGTGGTGGGATAGGACTTTGTTTTGTCGTTGGGACCTTAATAGGTGGGGATGGATGTTGTTCATACCTCCTCCAGGGAAGGGACTTTAGTAACAACTAGATACATAGACCATGAAAGAAGAAAAGAGATAGTGGTGCATGTCTGTAACTCTAGGGAGGAAGAGATAGCCATCCTAGCCTATCAGGGGAGCACCAAATCAGTAAGAGGCACTCTCTCAAAACACAAGACTGGTGGCACCTGAGAAACATAGCTTGAGGCTGACCTCTGATCTCCACGTGCATGTGCATGCATGTGCACCTACACTGTCAACACATATGTGTCTGCAAACCCAAACAGGGATGCATGTACACAGTGAGGGAGAGAGAGCCTAACGTCCACCGTAGTCCTTTTGATAAGTAGACATAAGATTAGGACAATACTGGAGGGTAAAGGAAATGACTGCAGAGGACCATGACCACAAACAACTGTAGAATTTGGTTTCCTACTTAAGGAAAATTGAAAGTACTAAATGTTTAAAACAGAACAAAGAAATGCATCAGAAAGAGTAACCTATTCATGAAGTGATCACCACAGCGATTCCAGCCAGCAGGATGATTCCAGCCGGCAGGATGGGAAGACTGATTGAAAGAGATAGAGACTGGACTGGTAGGCTGTACCAGTCACACCAGCATGAGAGGGACATCTAACCCAGGGAAGGAGAATGAAAATGGAGAGAAAAGCAGTCTTGCCAAAAAAAAAAAAAAAAAAAAAAAATGTTTTAAAGAGAAGAGTGTTAGGTCCTGAAGGCTGGTTGGATATAATCAAGAAAAAAAAAAAAATCTCTGAAGTGATTTCACAATCTTGAGCCCATGACCCTGAGGTGATTTAGATCAGAGCTGATTTGGGGTGAATTTTCTTCCTGAGGGCACTCAACTGTTTTCTACAATCTTCAATATCCTTAAGACTTTTTAAATTTTCTATTGCAGGCATTTAGGTACCTGTTCTAGAATTGGGGTGGGATGTTTGTTGTATAGTCAATTGCTCTCTGTTGGTCCATCTTATCTAGTCTAGTTAAAATTATATTTTGTACAGTGGCACAAACCTGCAGTCCTACCTGCTTAGAAGGTGGAGATGGGAGAATCATTCAGGCCATGAGTTCAAGACCAGACTAGGAGCACAGCAGGATTCTGTTTAAAATCTAGGATGTAGTTCAATAGTAGAGTGCTCGTCTCACACACACAAGGGCCTGAGCTTGTAGTCCAGCAACATGGACACACACACACACACACACACACACACACACACACACACACACACACGGGCCTGAGCTTGTAGTCCAGCAACATGGACACACACACACACGCACGCACTCACGCACGCACGCACGCACGCACGCACACACACACACACAAGGACCTGAGCTTGTAGTCCAGCAACATGGACACACACACACACACACACACACACACACACACAAGGACCTGAGCTTGTAGTCCAGCAACATGGACACACACACACACACACACACACACACACACACACACACACCATCTTTTTATTTCATTCTTTCAAGGAATTTATGATAGCCATGTAATCTTTGCTAAACTCAACTAATGGGCTATCCTGGCCTCTTTTATTACATTTTTGTGTGGTTTTGTACCATATTGTTTTATTTTCTAACATAAGTAATAGCTTTTTTGTAATGCTGGATACTATGAATAAATTATTTTGAGGATTCTGGATATGTTGTCTTCATTTGAAGAACTGGTTCATTTCTGAAGACATCTCAATTACTTCTGCCTTTCATCGTGGTAGTGGTTTGGTTTGGTTTGGGGGTTTGGTTTTTGAAGAGAGGGTCTCATTATGCAGCTCTGGTTGTGCTGGAAGTTGCTATGTAGACCAGCCTAGCCTCAAACTCTCAGCAATCCTCACACTTCAGCCTCCCAAGAGCTGAGATTGTACATCTGGTTCTTAAACTCTTCAGCAAAGCAAAGCACTGTGGGTTTTAGCTCCTTGTGTTGTAAGTGAGAGACAAGAAGATATGCAGGCGAGCTATCGGACTCCCCCTGTGTGTTCTTCTTCTTTCTGTGGTCACAGGTTTACAAAGCTTCTTGTCAAAAGCCTGAAAAACATCACCATATGTATTTTATCCAGTTTCATGGTTATCAAGAGAAGCTAGCCTTGTACCAGTAAAACCACCATAGTCAGAAACAGGCTAAAGACATAAGGAGACCCTGAAATGACAAGGTGACCGTGGTAGGAGTTTATTAAAACCCACTGTGAGAATGTTTTTGTTTAATCCCAGGTGGGCTGCTTAAGACACAGGTATAAAGTATTAAAGGTCTCATGAGCTAGCAGGGGCGTGACTTAACCAGCTGAGCAAGTTTAACTCTGAGGACTTGGGAGAAAGGAATAAAAACCCAGAGCCTCAAGGAGAAGGGGGTTCTACAAATAAGAGATAAAAAGCCAGAGCCCTGAGGAGAAGGGGGCTACAAAGAGAAAAGAGAGAAGGAGCTCCACAAAGAAGTAAAAGAGAATGGGCTTTATAAAGAAGTAAGAGTAAAGAGGCTCTACAGAGAAGAGAAGGGACTACACGGTAGAAAGCGGTTGCTGTTGCTCCCCCAAACTGCTGCTTGTTCTTCTTGCTGCTGTCTCCTGATTCAGTGGTTTGCTGGACTTCTAATGAGACTGGTATCATCCCCAAAGAATCCAACGACCCTAATCAGCAGGAAGTAGCTCAAAGAGACCTACGTCCCTTCTCCCTCTAACCTTCTTTCTCTCCCACCTAGGGTTGGAGGGTTGAAGGAAACGAGGAATGGAAGGGAGGTAGAGGTATTAAGCAGAATAAATTAAATAGAGTAAAATAAATTAAAGTGTATAATGAAGTATAATAAAAGCCACTTGCTACAGGTGACAATTCATTACACTTCTGAGCTGGTCTCTGCTCCCTCCTCTGGCAGATCTGCATTCAGCCTCTTTTCTCAAACCTTTCAGTTCATTTCTATGCCTTTGGGAAGAGGGGGCAGGGGCTTTGTCCCTAGCTCTAAAATTTTGCCAACCTTGAAACTGAGGACTAAGCTATGGACTGATTTTTTTTTCCTAAAGATAACGAATATAGAACATTCAATATAAAATCAGTCTTTAAAAGGGTTCTTGGTGGCTCTCAGGAGACTGCCTCCCTTGGTCTTCTTGGGGTGAGGACTCTTCATTCACACAGCTGGACATTGTGGTACATCCCTGTAACCCCAGCACTCCGAAGGCTGAAGCAGGGATTGCTGTGAGTTCAAAGCCAGCCATAATTAGTGGCTACAGGAGAAGTGCTGTTTGTTTTAGGTGTCCTGTCTTCCTCACCCTGAGCTCTCTTACAAGGAACCTTCCAGCACTCTCCCTTCTGTGAGGTGTCCCCTTCTGCTGCCTCTGCCTGTCATAGGTCCCTGAAAGTGCAACTTTGTTAACAATGATATTTATTAGTAACTAAAAATTGTAATATTAGGCTGGTGGAGCAACCAGCGGCCTGGCGGAAGACTGGCAGGCCTGACTTGCTTTAGAGGCCCATAGACATGGAGGGACGGCCTGGCAGTGTGGTCTGGTGCAGAAGCTGGTGGGTAGCCACCAGATACTTATTAATAACAACAAACTGTTATATTAGACCAGCAGAATTGTTAGCAACCTGGAGGGACAGCCATCAGGACTTGCAGTAGGCCTGGATTACCTTAAAATTGCCTAGGCCGCTACTGCCCCTTTTCCAGTAATTAAATACACCCAAGACCTTTTAATGTTTCAATGTTTAGGCCTTAGCTGGGCTGACTCTCAACTATCTCACTTAAATCAATCCCTGACCATTTAATTCCAACCAACCATGTGGCTTGTTATACCTTCTTGAGTCACAGAGCTCACACGTGGACATCCTCTCCTCCAGCAACCTGACAGGGGATTTCCCTTGTGTAAAACCCAGGATTCTTTCCATGGACCCAGGAAGTCCCACCTTCCTATATTCTTTCTGCCCAGTTAATTGGCCATCAGCGACTTTTATTAACCAATCAGAGAGTGTCTCAGAAAGGGTGGTAACCAGATTTCTAGCATTGAAATCAGCCTTCAAGGACCATTGCAGTAGACCCTCCTCCAACATATTCCCCTTTTTGTTTAACAAAAGGCTCCTTTTTTAACGACAACAAATACAATACAATAACAACACAATAATGATATAATACAACAAAAACAACCAGGAAACAATCATGAAAACTATAAGGTATGACATACATTCTCAATGTCCAGTCCATACGTATTTGATAAGTCAAGTAGGAAATATTTTTATTATATATCTTATCTTGATAAGTTTAAAGTTCTATGCCTAACTAAACTTCCATCCCAACTTGTATCATCAACTCAAAATTATCCTAGATCTAAAACATCCTTTTAATTCTTAAACAACTCAAAACTTAACTGTAAGATTATAACTATGTAGTCTTTAACCACATCAGAAACCTGAGAAGGAAAAATATATGTGAATAAACAGGAAGTACAGAGCAAGCAGCTTCCCAGATTATGAAATGACAGACAACTGGCTGCCTGGACAGTCCTAAGTTTCTCCCTATAATATTGGAGTGTCGTGTTTGGCCTTCTGGCCAAGCATATCTCACAGACTTAGTAGTGGAGCAGTAAATAAGATTTTCCCACTCTGTCTCTGCAGAATCAGGCCATCGATTTATCTGCATTTAAGCTATGGTCCATCTTTGGACTGTATATAGTCTGTTCAGAGAGCGGGGGCATTTCTGCCCAGTAGGAATTATCTCCTAATGGAGATTTTTTTTATGTTTATTGTCTTATTTTAAGTCTGATGGGAACTGACAGGAGCTTACTGTCTCATGTCAAAGAGTTTTTAGAATAATGAAAACATCTCTAAATGCCATATTTTACAGATCTCTTGAGGTTTCTGAGAACAAATAAGCAGGAAGCTCCTTAGGCCTTGAGCACCATTTCACATTAAACTGAGCCCCCTGAGTGAAAAGATGTGTGATTAATGAATCTTTGAGCCCCAACAGATCCCTGGCTTGGAAATTACTCCTACTTCTGTGGACCCACTCACAATTTCCCTTGACTTTGAAGCTCAGCTTTGGTTTTTCCCAAGCTTCCTCACTTTTCTCAAATCTGCCTCAGAATATTTATACCAGCTCCAACCCTATGGGACAGACTCAGAAAGGGAATTTCAAGGACACTGGAAGTATGTACAGAGCTAACATGTTCTATTATATTAAATTAGCTTATATATTTTCCTAGGGCTCTAATATCTCACTACTTTATGACAAAATTTATGACAAATTTAATCCTCATCATGTGGCACATGCCTTTAGTCTCAGCACTCAGGAGACAGAGGTAGGTAGATCTCTGTTCTGTGAGTTCGAGTCCACCCTGGTCTACAAAGTGAGTTCCAGGACAACCAGGGCTACAGAGTGAGACCCTCACTCAAAAATAAACAAATAAATGAATAATCCTCATCCTGTTATATATTACAATTCAACCTGAAAGTACAGAGAGCATCTAGACATTTAGAACTTGTATTCTTTTTTTTTTTAATTCAGTTTCTTTCACATTAGTCTTCTAATTACCTTTCTACAGTCCAAAATTGTTTGAGGAAAACAAATATTCATGTCTCATGTCTGCTACACTTGCAGGAGGGTTGTGTGGCAGAGTTTCCATGTTCATGTGTGTGCCAGTGCATATGTGTGTGTGTAGAGGCCAGATGACAACCTCATGTGCGGCTCCTCCAGAGCTGTCCGAGTTTTGTTTTGCTTTTTTTTGTTTGTTTGTGTTTTGTTTTATTTTGAGACAGGGTGTCACTGGGACCTGGAGCTGGCTCATTTAGCCATTCTAGCTAACCAAGAGGGAAGCTCCAGGGTCCTCCTGCCTCTGCTTTCCCAGTACAGGGATTGCAAGTAAATGCTACACACCTGACCTCTTATGTATGCACTGAAAAGTGAGCACAGCTCCTCATGCACTTTACTGAGGTATCTCCCAAAACCCCCTCTTTTTTAAAGATATTTTTAATTATCTGTATGTGTGCCTATGTGGAAGTGTGTATCTGTAAAACCCAAAGGAGGCTAAAAAAATGGTGTCAAAGCTGCCGGAACTGAAGTTACAGGCAGTTACAAGTCACCCAACATGAGTGCTAGGAACAGAATTCAGGCCTTTTCCAAGACAAAAGTGTATTCTTAATTCCAGAGCTGTCTCTCCAGCCTACCCTCCCTTCTGTTTTATTTTGGGTTTTTTGTTTTGTTTTGTTTTCTGTTGTTGCTTTGTTTTGTATTTGTTTTCTTTTGGGTTTTTTTGTGGTACTGATGAGCAAACCCAGGGCCTCATGTGTGTTAAGACAAGCTTGCCACTGAACTATATTCGCAGTTCTCCAAGGTCCTTTACTGAATACTCATTCAAGACCTCAGAAACCTGCTCGATAAAAACTAATCCTGGAAGACAGATGGTCTAGTTAGCCAAGTTTGGATTAAGGAACTAGGATTCAAAAATCCCTTTTCAACTCATTAAAATCACTCTTCCCTTCAGGGTACATCCTATACTTTTAAGATCACAAAACAATTCAAACACATATGCAGAACAAAAACAAGTACACAGCCCTATGTTTTTAAATGTTATGTATATATTGATCCCTTCCTGGCCTTATATGGATGATTAAACCTTTCTCCTGTCCATAAAAAGCCACTGCGTATTCAAAGATCAGGAGACAAACTGTGAGAGTAGGTTCTCCCCTTCCATTATGTTGGTCCTGGGAATTGAACTCAGGTCCTCAGACTTGGCACCAAGCACCTTTACCCACTGAGCCATCTCTACAGCCAATAAAAAGAATTCTGACCTCAACTATCTTCCAATAGAAAAATTATTATCTTGGGCCCAGTGGTATGACTCAGTGATGGAATGGTTGCCAAACAATTTCAATGCCCCGGCTTATCTCTCTAGCACCGCAAAACATAACAAAACAAACAAACCAAAAACACCAAAAGAAAGAGAGAAACAGCACTATCTCTCCCTATGTGAAAACACTGTAAATTAATTGCATATCCCCTTGCTCTTAATGCACTTTGGGTTATAAAACAGACCAACTTTTAAATGTATTCACTCATGCAAGACACTTGTTCCTGCTGAAGCCTTTAGAAATCTGGCCTGCTCACTCAGTCCCTAATGGGATGCAGTAAGCCCCATTTCCCATCCACTCTTTGGATACCAATAACACCCTCATCATGTCTAATGGACTTATCCAGCTTCCACCCTTTCCAACTTCAAAGCCACACTGGCTTCAATAAAAGTCTTACACATCTGTCTTTTTCTTCCTGGTGTGGTGACTGAACATGGATCCTCATCCATGTGCAACAAGCTCTCCAGCACTGACTACACCCCCCGCCCGGGAACATTGCCATGTCCACTCTTTTGTGATTCATTCATAACCTCTAACCTGGTGAACATCAGCTTCAGCATCCAACATCTTCTTTGCCATTTCTCTTCAATATGCCATCCATGCTTAGAGTTTCAGGTGCCATTAGCACCCGGAAAGTCACCTGAACACCCGACATACACCCTATCCCTCTGACACACTGCTCCTTCTCCTTTGACTCAACCATGTCTCTTCTGAGAATCTTCACAGTCTCCCCAGACGCTAGCTCTGCACACTCTATTTCTAGTACCGACATTCTAACCTTCAGGTCAACCTAACATAGAAATGAGGGGTGTTTTAATTCTTCCTTTAACCTTGAGCCAAACTTTAAATCCATCAAGCCCACATCTTTCAAATCTCTACCTACTTTCACAGCGCTGTTCCTAACATGGGCAGATTAAGAAGGCTTCTCCTTCTGATGCTATTTTAGTAAGTCGTTGTAATGCCTTTTCTTTTTTCAAAAGTGTATCTTCCAAAAGCAAAGGGCTGGGTTTTATGCATTCAGGATAATCCTTTATCTGTGGCATTAAATGCTGAAAGCCTAGGAACCTGTGGGCTCCAAATTTCTCTAAAGAAGGTGTTTAGAGGGGGACTCAGCTGGTGGGCAGATGAGAAAGGGAAGAAGGTAGAATCCATCTGAAGTGTCGTTTGCATGGTGGGCACACTGTTTCCATTTAGGCTGCTTAGGTGGCTCAGGGAGATTTTGAGGGCCATAAAAAGCCCAATGATCTCTTAGTGCTGACTCAGCTGGTAAGCACATTGCCCCAAAATTAATTGTATTAAGGAGGGATAAAAGCAGCTTCCAGCAATGGTTAAAAAAAAAAAGTCTTTGTCCTTTTCTACTGGCTTGATGAATCTCTTGAGTGCAGCTCAGGGGAGTGTCAAGAACTCTCTCCAGGTTTGCTCTCTTCCTCCTGTCACTCTGGACCCACTTGTCATGATTTCCTCCCCCATTTACCTCTCCCCTAAACATCTCTGTAAAGGAAGAAGGAAAAAGGGGTACTACTGCCTTCCAAGTCATAACGCAATGGAGCATGATGTTACCTAGTTCAAATGCATATTCTAAGGAAGCCTTTTTTCCTCCATTTTACCCTTTTCTATTGTTCCTGTTTGGATTAAGCCAGAAACCCAGGAAGACAGAGTTAAGGACTTCACACAGTAAAAGTGACAATGTTCAGCCCTCAGCTGTCATTCGCACAGTCCCACCAAATCCAGCACAGTAGCTAGCACAAATCAATGTTAGAAAGCAAACTAAGAAATATCTCTTCTGTGGAGATTTGTAAATGAAATAGATGTCGTCTAAAAACCAAACATACTAAATTCTAATTAATGTGTAATGCTTTATAAAATACAGTGAACAAATTTAATCCCTTTTCCCCTTGAATTAGTGGTGCCTCTCTAATGAATCTGGCTGTTAATGAATTCGGTTCAGCTCTAGTAAAATCAATGAAGCATTTCTATCAAATCAGTATTCAGAGAATGTGTCCATTGGCTTCGGCATAACACTTAATGTTCCTTACCACCAGTGCTCAGAGAGCCTCCACTTCAAAAAACAAAAACAAGCAAACAAAACAAACAAACAAAAAATGCTGATGTTACAGAGATAACTGCCCAAAGCACAGCTCCAGAGCATATCAATCCCACACATTTTGGTAACTGGTGTTCTGTATTTCCAATAAAGAAGCCAACAGCAATAAATGTTAGAGGGTGAAAACTGCATGTGTTTGGTTGGCAACCCCAGCACCTCCCCAGCCTGCTTCAGAAGTCATTTGTAGAAGCCAGATGGAAAATATGGATAGGAAAAAAAATTGTGATGTAAGAAGGATGCCTGGGTCCAGAGAAAGACAAATTCAAAGGGTCGTACATGGTCCATTTTCAGGGACAGAGTCCGAATTGTCAGAGGGAAAGGAGCTGTGAAGGCTATTTGTATAGGGAGTCTCATGAGATGGGGGTCAGACTAAAAGCACTCCAGGTATATCTGGACAAACAGCAACCGTTGTTCTGCACACAGCCCAGCATGGCTCCAGTCACAGTGAAAATGGGAAGGAATGTGGTCTGGCCCCATCTGGGAATTTGGAGATTTTGCAGCCTTGAGCACATCACAAGAAGTAGGCTGCACAGAGAGATAGGTTTCACTTGGAAGAAAAGCCAGTCGCCAGCCAGCAGCCAACAGTTCCCAAAGAGGAGGCTTAAATGGAAAAGCACTGAGTATTTGTGAGCATGTGTCAAGAATGGCAGGGAATCAGTGAACTAACAAAATGAAGCTATACACTGATGTGGCCTCATTTGTGACCAACACCAATGAAATGTGAGAATGTTTGGAACAGTTGTACTTTTTAAATTCATGTTCTTTTGATTCAAAGTTAACTTTTCCAGTGTATTGTGTATGTGTGTGTGTGTGTGTGTGTGTGTGTGTGTGTGTGTGTGTAGGTCACAGGACAGCATTTGGGAACTGAGTGTCTCCTTCTACCATGTGGATCCCAGGATCCTCAGGTTTGGCACAATTGCCTTTATCCACTGGATTATCTCACTCACCAGCTCAATGTATGAATAGATTTCTGATCTCAGTCTCTCATTCCTTCCTTCTCAGGGACCTTGATTATCTTTGTTGCCTGCATCTTTTTGATAGGCAATGTCTATAATCTCCAAAATTACCTAGTAGATGACAACTCTACTCATAGTTTTACTAACAGTATTTTGATAATGAAAGCAACTTTCTGGCCAAATATGGAAATGCATGCAAATTTTTATTAGTAAGTGAGCACTAAAAATGCTTTACAACTCTGAAGTTGAATTTGCTGAATTCAGTCCTGTGGGCATTTAAACATCTTGCAAGAGCTAAGACTGAAGGAACGCTTCCCCTAATCTACTTGGAACGGAAATGGAACCTTCCATTAAGAACTTGATCTGATGCAATCTTAAGTACTTCTTCAAAGAGCTTTGGGTTGATGGGCATCCAAATTCCTATTAAAACGTAATACGATGACACAATACTCTGTTTATGTAACATTTACAGAGATATCCACACATCATTTCTAGTCAATAAGCATATTTTAAATATCAAGTATCTTAGCCCACAAAAATAATAATAATCATTTCCTACCAAGAGAGCACAGTGGAATGATAAAGAATGCAGGCCTGTGCAAAGACGGTCAAGGTGGTACGTTAGGCCTGTCTGAAAATGTCCCACTGAAGTGGCAGCTTCGTTCCTATCGATCTGATAAAATCCCCTGAGAAAAGCAACCAAGTGGAGACACAGATTATGTAGCTCACAGTTCCAGATTAGTGTCCCTCATTGTGGAGGAATCACAGAGTTAGGAGCTCTAGGGAATTGGTCACAACACATCCATAATCAGGAACAAGGAACAATGATTGTATGAGTGTAGTGTTCAATTCTATTCTCCACTCTCACACAGGTTCGAATTCCCTGTTTACTCACAGTGGGTAGCGCTTCCCACTTCAATTAATATAATAAAGATAATGCCCCTCAGACATGCCCACAGGCCACCCTGATCTGGACATTCCCTCACTGGGACTCTTTCCCCAGGTGATTCTAGTGTCAGTTGACAATTAAACGTAATAATTACAGGGCACGGTAAAGATACCAGTCCCTAAGCCTGACCACCTGAGTTTGAACCCCAACACTTGTGAGTCCTCCAAGAGATCCTCTGACCTCCAAACATGTGCAGCTCTGTGATAGTGGTGGTGTTTGAGACATGGTCTCATTTAGACTAGGCTAGCCTCAAATTCTTGACCATAACGAAAATATCTCGAGCTAAATTCTGCTACCAAGTCACAAAACTTCAATGAAACCAACACATTTCTAGAAAGAAATTTTCCTAAAAATCCCTTCACAGCATGGGAAAGGGAAAGATTTCCTAGGCATGACCCAGAAAGACACAACCGCTAAGAGAGAGAATAAATATATAAATCAGACTTCAACAACAAATTATTCTTTTGGTATTTGAAAGATATTGTGAAGAAAACAGGAAGAAAAAAATTTTAAGCAAGCTACAGATTGGGAAAAGCTGTCACAAAGCCTTATACATGGAATGTATGTATAAAGAATGCTTCCAGCACAAAATGAAGTCAAAATGTTAATTTTATAAATGGACCAAATATTCAAACAAAAACTTCTCAAAAAAGAAAGAAAGAAAGAGAGAGAGAGAGAGAGAGAGAGAGAGAGAGAGAGAGAGAGAGAGAAAGAAAGAAAGAAAGAAAGAAAGAAAGAAAGAAAGAAAGAAAGAAAGAAAGAAAGGGAAAAAAGAAAGAAAAATGTTAAACCCAGAACTGGACTGACCACCGAGATGGATTCTCCTAGTTCTCCCTCTGTGGAAACAGTCTGGGTGGGTGCTGAAGGCACAAAGCCAACTTTCAAATGAGTGTGCCGCATGGACTGCACACCATCCCCTGGGACTTGGCCAGACTCCCAGACACCCTTTCGACCTGGTACTCTGGCTGTATTTGAGGCAGGACACAGCTTTTCTCTTTGGTGCTGTCTTCAATTTCCAGAGGGGGAAAAATAAGTTAATCATGGGGGGTTGAGAGGAGAGAGAAATGATGGGCAGGGAAGAAGGGATGAGGGAAGGGAGGCTGGCTGGGAGGGAGGCAGGAAGCCAACTGAATATGATGGTCCGTGCCTGTAATCCCAGCATTTGGAAGGTCCCAAGCAGGAGGATCTCCTCAAGTTCAAAGCCACCTAGGGTACATATAAAGACACTGTATCAAAAGTAAATAAAGTAGAGAGAGATAAGACAGAAGGAGAACCTACCAAAACATATTTTACTCAAAAATGTCATAATATCTAATATGCTGAATGCTAACTCAAAAACTTTAAAAGAAAATAACTAAGTAATTGAATTTAATAAAAAAGGAAAATGTTTACCAAGGAGCTCATGGAAAGATTCCTTATATTACTAGCAAGTAGAGAAATGAAAACGCCTCTGATCCAAAGATGAATCCTCCTCCCTCGTCCCTCCTCTGTCTCTTGCATGCTCTCCTAATATATGACCCCTTCCACCCTGGGCTGGATGACACAACAAAAAAAAATCTATGTACACAAAATCCCCTCAATCTTGTGCTTTCCTGCTTCCCAACCTCTGTAGCTATGATAGACTTCTGTTCTTTAAAATTTACACAGGCTCAGGTATTCTATCATATGTAAGACAAAACACTGAGGTGAAATTACTCAGATAAACACAGTAATGGGCCACCATCAGGTATCTATTCTACTTGTTCTACCTAGTTAATTGTAATGAAAATCAAGAAAGAGGCAGGAGACAAGGTGGGAAGTAGGAAGCCTACAAGTGTCTAGCCTGAGAAATAACAGAACACATCTGAATCAAAAAGAGACGTGATACATAGAGATCAGGGTTTTGAGAAGGCCATTCTGAAAATGATCCACAAAAATGAACAGAAACAGGGCATGACTTGAGACAAGGAAATGAAGGTGAGATTTATCACTACCAGGCAACAGGGGGACAAGGTTTACACTCAAAAAGAGAAAACAAAAACAAAAGAGCAAGAGCTCTTGTAGGGAAGTATTTTCAGAAATGGGACCTGGGTATGTCAACTTGTAGCCCATTGGCTGTCCCAGGATAGCTCTAAATGTGGCCCAACACAGTTGGAAATGTCGAGGTCATAGAAGCAAAATGGAAGAGAAGGGAAGGAAGAAGAAGGAAGGGAGGGAGGAAGGAAGGAAGGAAAGAAGGAAGGAAGGAAGGAAGGAAGGAAGGAAGGAAGGAAGGAAGGAAGGAAGGAAGGAAGGCACACACACTAGAGACTAGGGATATAGTAAAGTTTGTAGAGTGCTTGCAAACCATGCACAAAGACCTGGGTTAGATCCTCAGCACACATACACCAGAAGATGTGGAGACACATGCCTGCAACCCCAGCACTCAGGAGGCGAAGCCAGGGGGGTCAGGAGGTAAAGGTCATCCTCAACTACAATTCCAAGGCCAGCCAGCCTACATGAGATCCTGTTTCAAACAAAAACAAGAAGTGGGTAAAGAGCTCTGTTATAGTCTGTTTTGAAGAGAATGTGGCAGTTTGTACCTTTGGGCGCCCCCTAGAGAACTCCCTCCCTGAGAAATCCCTTCCAACCTTGGCTTTGAGACTGGCCACTTGACTGATATTTCCCCTAGTATGTTGATAAGCAGGAACCTAGAGACCATGTTGTAAGAAGCCAAGGTGTAACAATGTAAGGAGATCACATGGAGGACTGTAGACACCCTGGCTAACAGCCCCAACAGAATCCAGCAAGCACTAACTTGCTAACTGTGCAAGTGAGCTTTGTTAGAACTGGATCCTTCTGCAACCATCAGCCTTCTAGGACTAATGCCATGGGGAGCAGAAATGAACTGTCTAACTGAGCTATATTCAAACCGTAGACAGAAAAAAATAAATTACAGTTGGCACCTGAAGACAGTAGGTGTTTTGTTTCGAGATAGAGGACTTGCTATCTAACCCTATTGCCTCTACTTTCAGGGGCGCTGGAGCTAAAATGCCCAGTTTATAAGGTGCTCCAAACCGAATACAGGGCTTCATGCATGCTAGGCCAGCACTCTACCGACAGAGCTACCTCATCAAACCCAACACCGTTTTAGGGGATATTATTGTTTGATACAGTAGTGACGCATCAAAACAATAAGAAATTTTTATGATAATTTATTTGTAGTGGTTTGGATAAGAAGTAACCCCCATAGCTCCCATACTTGAACCCAGGCTCCCCAGCTGATGGCGGTTTGGGGATGTTTGAGGAATGTGGGAGGTATGGCCATCAGGAATACATCATTAGGGGGTGAGAGTTGAAGGAATAAAGTCATTCCTAGCTTGTTCTCTCTGCTTCTCACTTCTATTTCAGCATGTGAGCTCTCGGCTCCCTGCCCCTGCCACTATGTTGGCTACTTTCTGCCATACCTCTCGCTAGGATTGACTCTCATCTCCCTGGGGCCACTAGCCAAAACAAACTCCTTCTTCCAGTAGCTGCTTTTGGTCATGCTGATTTATGACATCAACAGAAAAATAACTAGCACATGGTTGGAGTTCAAGATGTGAGCCTTCAGCCTCCTCCTGCCACCATGGACTCTAACCCCCTGGAACGGCAAGCCTAAATAAAACCCTTCTGATACCAATTGCATCTTAGGTCATGGTATTTTACTACAGCAGCAGAAAAGTAACTAAGTCATTAGTTGTTTAGGGGGTTTTTGTTTGTTTGTTAGCAGAGGTGTGTTCTTCTTGATTGGTTGCTTGGTTATTTGGGGAAAGGTTTGACTCAGGGTTTTGCTATGTGAGCCAGGTCAGCCTTGAACTCATGGTCCTCTTGTCTCTGCTTCCCAAATTTGGGTATTACAGGCACATACCATCACTCCAGCAGTCTATGGGTTTTTATTAGCAGCTAACCAGAACCCATGTCCTAGGAGGGTAGGCATACTGTGATATGGCCTTCATTTTCTACCCTAGTTTAATTTGTAAATATTGTCTTGAAAGGTTAAGGCAGGAATGGTGGCTCACGCCTTTAATCCCAACACTCTGAATGTAGAGGCAGATATACCTCTGAGTTCAAAGCCAGGCTGGTCTACAGAGCTAGTTCCAGGAGGTTATGCAGAGAAATCCTATCTCAAAAAACCAAAAAGAAGAAAAGAAAGGAAGCAAAAGTTAATGATTCATGAAACAATAAACTCTAAAGGCTAACCCACAGGTTCATGTCATGCTATGAATAACAACTTTTAGTGCTTAGAGGTGAAATGAGAAAAATAAGAATAATATAGATAACTATTAATACTCATAAATCCAATTTTGAATTTTATGACTGTTTTATATCAAACAATAATATCTTATGAAATATTAGTGATGATGGTTGATTTTATTTTCTTTGTCCTCACCTAGAAAAAACAAAAGGCAAATTACTCTATTAAATCTCTAAAGTAGCTATTTTTATCTAACTTTGGGATGTCTCTTTAGTCTTTAAAGTCCAAGGGCTTCATAGGTAACAGTGCTATCAACTCTCCTGCACCCTCCAGCTGGACAGCTGAATCTTTCTGTGAAATGTTTGCTTATTAAAAAAATCAGGGATTATAGATTTGTATTCATATTCACAAATGAAATATTTTTTTATGTAGACAATGCATTGAGGAAGAAGCACTGTAATTTCCCCAAGAAATATAAATGCCAAACTCATGCATAATTTATTCAACATAAAAATCAACAGACCATGTCGTTTGGTGTTTTACTGTGGTCCCATGCCTTTTACCGATGAGCTTCATTAATCAGTGCAATCAGCATCTGAAATGTCCCATCTCCATCTACAAATAAACACCTAAATGCAGGTGCTAAACTTAATTGAAATATGCTTTCGTACAAAGCATTTCTTGGCCTACCGCTAAGCTTACATGCTGGCTCTGTGACATAGTTACAGTAAACGGAACTCAGAAGCAAATAAACACAAACAGTAATAATTTTCTACAACTGTTAAAAGGTATATAGAAAAGTATCCTTTGCAATTATCTATGTGTGATTCTTTCTTCCCTTTTGGGATAGGTCTCATCATGTAGTTCCATCTGATCTGGCCTGGATCTCCTTCCACAGGCCATAGTCTGGCCTCTAACTTACAGTGAATTTCATACCACTATCTCCCTGGTGTTAGAATTACAGCACAAGCCACCATGTCCAGCTTGTGGTTCATTCTTAAAGAAAAACGCTGAAGTTGTTTCTTTTTAAAGAAATAATGTTTGTTTCATGAGGTCCCATTTATTGATTGTTGATCTCAGGTCCTCAGCTGTGGGTGTTCTTTTCAGGAAGTTGTCACCTGTGCCAATGAGTTCGAGGGTTTCTCCCACTTTTTCTTCTAGTAGATTTAGTGTGACCGGCCTTATGTTAAGGTCTTTGATCCACTTGGATTTAAGTTTTGTACAAGGTGATACGTATGGGTCTAATTTCATTCTTTTGCAAGTGGACATCCAGTTGGACCAGAACCATTTGTTGAAGATGCTGTCTTTCTTCTATTGTGCAGTTTTGGCTTCTTCATCAAAAATTAGTTGGCCATAGGTGTGTGGGTCCATTTCTGGGTCTTCAAATCAATTCCATTGATCTACTGGAATGTTTCTATACCAATACCATGCTGTTGTTACTATTATTGCTCTGTAGTACAGCTTGAGATCTGGGATGGTGATACCTCCAGATGCTTTTTTATTGTACAGAATTGATTTAGCTATTCTAGGCTTTTTGTTGTTCCATATGAAATTGAGAATAGCTCTTTCCAGGTCTATAAAGAATTGTGTTGGTATTTTGATAGGAATTGCATTGAATCTATATATTGCTTTTGGTAGGATAGCCATTTTTATTATGTTGATCTTACCTATCCATGAGCATGGGAGATCTTTCCATCTTCTAAAGGCCTCTTCCATTTCTTTCTTCAGGGGTTTGAAGTTCTTGTTGTATAGGTCCTTTACTTGCTTGGTTAGAGTTACCCCAAGGTATTTTATATTGTTTGTGGCTATGGTAAAGGGGGTTGTTTCCCTTATTTCTTTCTTAGTCCATTTGTTTGTTGTATATCGAAGGGCTTCTGATTTTTTTGACTTAATTTTGTATCCAGCCACCTTGCTGAAGGTGTTTATCATGTAAGAGTTCTCTGGTGGAATTTTTGGGGTCGATTATGTATACTATCATATCGTCTACAAATAGGGATAATTTGACTTCTTAGTTTCCAATTTGTATCCCCTTGATCTCTTTTTGTTGTCTTATTGCTCTAGCAAGAACTTCAAGTACTATATTGAAGAGATATGGTGAAAGTGGATATCCTTGTCTTGTCCCTGAGTTTAGAGGAAATGCTTCAAGTTTCTCTGCATTTAACTTGATGCTAGCCACTGGCCTGCTGTATATTGCCTTTATTATTTCTAAGTACAGTCCTTGTATGCCCGTTCTCTCCAGAACTTTTAGCATGAAGAGGTGTTGAATTTTGTCAAATGCTTTTTCTGCATCTAGCGAGATTATCATGTGTTTTTTTTTTTCTTTCATCTTGTTTATATGGTGAATGACGTTGATAGACTTTCGTATGTTGAACCATCCCTGCATTCCTGGGATGAAGCCTACTTGATCATGATGTATGATACATTTGATGTGTTCTTGAATTCAGCTTGCTAGTATTTCATTAAGTATTTTTGCATCTATGTTCATGAGGGAGATCGGTCTGAAGTTCTCTTTCTTTGTTGGGTCTTTGTGTGGTTTAGGCATCAGGGTGACTGTGGCCTCATAGAATGAGTTTGGCAGTGTTCTTTCTGATTCTATGTGGTGGAAGAGTTTGAAGAGTATTGGTGTTAGCTCCTCCTTGAAGGTCCGGTAGAATTCCGTGCTAAAGCCATCTGGCCCTGGGCTTTTTTTGTTGGGAGATTTTTAATGACTATTTCTATTTCCTTAGGGATTGTTGGGCTGTTTAATCTGTTAATCTGATCTTGATTTAGTTTTGGTAGGTGGAATCTATCAAGGAAATTGTCCATTTCGCTTAGGTTTTCAAATTTGGTGGAATATAGATTTTTAAAGTAGGACCCAAATATTCTCTGGATCTCCTCAATGTCTGTTGTTATTTCTCCCTTTTCATTTCTGATTTTGTTGATTTGGGTTCTTTCCCTCTGCCTTTTAGTTAATTTGGCTAGGGGTCTGTCTATTTTGTTGATTTTCTCAAAGAACCAACTCTTGGTTTCATTGATTCTTTCTACAGTTCTTTTTGTTTCTAAGTTGTTGATTTCAGCCCTAAGTTTGATGATTTCCTGCCTTCTGCTCCTCTTGGGAGTGTTTGATTCTTTTTTTTTTTTTCTAATTCACCCAGTTTAGCTGTTAATTCACTAATATGAGTTGTCACAATTTTCTTTTTGAAGGCACTTAGTGCTATGAACTTTCCTCGTAGCACAGCTTTCATTGTATCCCATAGGTTTGGGTATGTTGTGCCTTCATTGTCGTTGGATTGTAAGAAGTCTTCATTTCCTTCTTTATTTTTTCCCTGACCCAGTAGTCATCCAGTAAGGAGTTGTTCAATTTCCATGTGTGTGTAGGCTTTCTGTTGATTCTTTTGCTGTTGAAGACCAGCTTTATTCCATGGTGGTCTGATAAGATACAAGGGGTTATTTCAATTTTCTTGTATCTGTTGAGGCTATCTTTGTGTCCAACTATGTGGTCGATTTTGGAGAAGGTTCCGTGAGGTGCTGAGAAGAAGGTGTATTCCTTTGTGTTTGGGTGAAATGTTCTGTAGATATCTGTTAGGTCCATTTGGTTCATGATCTCTGTTAGACTCAATATTTCTCTGTTTGGCTTCAGTCTTGATGATCTGTCCATAGTTGTGAGTGGGGTGTTGAAGTCTCCGACTATTAAAGTGTTTGGATTGATGTGAGATTTAAGTTTTAGAAGTGTTTCTTTTATAAATGTAGGTGCCTTTGTATTTGGGGCATAGATGTTCAATATTGAGATGTCCTCTTGAAGAATATTCCCTTTAATGAGTATATAATGCCCTTCTCTGTCTTTTTTCATTAGCTTCAGTTGGAAGTCTGTTTTGTTTGATATTAGGATGGCTACTCCAGCTTGCTTCCTGGGTCCATTTGCTTGGAAAACCTTTTCCCAGCCCTTTACTCTGAGATAGTGTCTATCTTTGATAGTGAGATGTGTTTCCTGTATGCAGCAAAAAGACGGGTCTTGCTTACGGATACAATCTGTAAGCCTGTGTCTTTTTATTGGGGAGTTGAGTCTATTGATGTTGATAGATATTAGTGACCAGGGGTTGTTATTTCCCATTAGTTTGGTATAGGTGATCGTCCTGTGCCTCTTTTGGTTTAGTTGCTGTGGAGTTTTCTATTCCCTCTGTTTTCTTGGGTGTAGTTATCTTCTCTGGGTTGGAAGCCTACTTGATCATAATGTATGATACTTTTGACGTGTTCTTGAATTCAGCTTGCTAGTATTTTATTAAGTATTGGACTACATTGGTATTGGTCTTTGTATTTTGATACAAAATTAAGATTATATTTGGCCACAATGGTATTGACCCTTGTATACTGATGCAATATTAAGATTGTATTGGGCTACATAGGCATTGATCTTTGTATATTGATACAAAATTAAGAATATATTTGGCCACATTGGTATTGATCTTTGTATATTGACACAAAATTAAAGGTAACGCTTCTTAAAGGTATTATACATAGTAATGCTTAAAAATGAAATGTGAAGCTCTGGCCTCTTGATACCAACCATTTTAAACTGTTTAGAATAGTTAAGAAATACAAACTCCTAGTCATGCAAGCATGTCATTTTGTTAGCTACTATGACAGTCTATCACAGATATTCTCTAAACTACTCAGAAATCAAGTTGTTAAGAGACAGGCAACATTCGCTTATCTAAATACAAGAGATAGATAGGGCATCTTCAAAAACCCCAAGAGATCTGCAGAATATGGCATTCAAGGATGTTTTCGTAAATTAAGATTTTTTTTTTTGTTATCGAGACATGTCAGCTCCTGACAGCACCCCCTATTCTACTCCAAGTAGAAGATGAGCATCGAAGAATCTCCAGTGTGAGATGGTTGAATTAGTGGCAAGCCTATATCTTGGCATGAAAAATCCCTTGCTTCAACTATAGATAGACTGCTGTCCAAAAAGGACAAAACTTGGTAGCAGGTAAGTTGACAGCCTAGCTCTGCCAAGACAGGGTAGGTAAGTCCTTCATAATTCCTGTTCTACAATCAATGTCTGTCAGAGAAACGGGACCAAAGGCTGAAGATTGATGCTGTAACGTATGGAGAGAAAACGGGAACTGTCCAGGCAGCCACTGATATGTCATTTCTTAGTCTTGGATGATGCAGGCCCTGCACTTCCTACATAATCAGATATATTTATCCCTCTCAGGTCTCTGAAGTGGTTGAAGAATAGATAGCTAGAGTCTCATAGTTAAATTTTGAGTTGTTTAGGAATCAAAGGGTGTTCTGGATCTAAGAAGATGTTTTTATAATTGTGATGCAAGTTAGTATGAATGTTGAGTCAGATATAGAACTTTAAACTCATGGAGATGGTTAGATAGTAGAATGTTAAAGTCAAGGGCCAAATACATATGGACTGGACATTGGGAATGTATGCTAAGCCATATAACTCTTATAATCGTGGCCTATTTACTTCTGTTGTTTTGTATAGTATTTACTGTTATAAGAGAAGGAACCATTTGTTGGACTGAAAGGGGAAGCTGTTGGGGGGAAGAGGGTGGAAGGGTGGGACAGGAGGGGGGAGTAGGGAAGGGATTGTGACTGAGATGTAAGTTGATGAAATAAAAAAATAAAGTATATATTAAAAAAAGAAATAATGTTTGTGTGTTTGGGGGGAAAGGCTCCTGACTAACATAGGTAGAGGCTAAAGGACAACTCATGGGGTCAGTTCTGTCTGTCCACCATGTGGCCACCAGGGACCAAACAGGTTCTCAGGCTGGTCAGTAGGAACCTTTACCCCATCTCCAGCCCTGAAACTGCTTCCTTAAAGTCGATAATTTGACCAAGTATGGTGGCACACGCCTTTAATCCCAGCGCTCTCCCAGTGAGACCAGGGCAGCCAGGGATACATTCGACAATTTGGAAATGGTCTACCATGCTTTAATTTAGAAGGAGTCTTCATGCTTTAATATGATTGCCTGCAGGTATTTTATCTCTATGGATAAGTAAAGGGCAGAGCAACTGCCAAGTGCTTCCCTCTGTGCCTTCAAAGAAAACCATATTCAATGACAGGTTGTCAGCACTGGAACCTACTTCCATTTTTCTCTTCACAAATCTTTCTCTGCATCTTCACTTCTGTATTGTATCGGCAGAGCTGAGGGATACTCTCAAATAGCTCCAGTGACTATATTTTCGACAGAGGCCATCAGCTCTTATAAGGTATACATTACCACTAGTTTCTTAGTTTCTTTCTTTCTCTCTCCTCTCTCTCTTTCTCTCTTTTTCTTTCCTTCCCTCCCTCGCCCCCCCTCTCTCTTTCTTTTTCTCAAGACAGGGTTTCCCTGTGTAACAGCCCTGGCTGTCCTGGACTCACTTTGTAGACCAGACTGGCCTCGAACTCATAGAGGTCCACCTGCCTCTGCCTCCCAAGTGCTGGGATTAAAGGCGTGCGCCACCATGCCCAGTCTACTAGTTTCTTTAAAGGTAGAATTGAATCCTTGATTTTGGATACTCCTAACACACCTGAAAAAGACTTGTCACTGTCCTGGGTAACAAAGACCCCAGACACAGGCTCCTCCCAACCTGCCCATCACTTCCTTCCTGGCAGAGACCCCTCCAGTCAACCACTCAGCACTCTCCATTGTGTCCTTATTGTGAAACCCCTCCATAGCACACTGTGCTCAGCTGCTTGATTTCAAGTGGCTTTGCAAACAACATCAGGTAATCTCATTCATAAATGTGTTTCAGATGGGAATTAGTTTTGAAAATTTCAACGAAATCTGTTACTTCTGGTGTCCTCAAAGGAATGTGTGCTTGGTACTTTCCTCTTTACTATAGCAAAATGCCTGACATAAAGCAATATAAGGAGGAGGAGTTTGTTTTGACTCACATTTTACAGTCTGCTGAAGTGAGGAAGCCATAGAAACAGCATGAGGTGACTGACCATATTACCTCCACAGTTGGAAGCAGTACGCAGCAGGAAGTGGGGTCAAGTTATCAAACCTCAAGGCCGGAATCCTACTGACACACTTCCTCCAGTGAGGCTCCGCCTCTTAAAGGTTATACAACCTTCTAAAATAGTGCCCCTTACTGAGATCAAAATGTTCAGACACACATTTCACATTAAACTATTACAGAAGCAGAAACTACCTTGGGGGAGGGTGTGGTGATCAGAAAAGGTCTCTGTGATAAGGGTATCTTTACAAGGCAATGAGGATAATGCTCTAGGATGTGAGAGAAGGCAGAAAAAAATGGAAGCTGAACAGGAATGTGCTCAGCAGATTCTCAGCACAAAAGGATGTCCAGAGTCTAGAACAACACTCAGGTAGGACGGACTGCTACCTAGATGGAAAGCTTTCAGAAGCCAGAAAAATCCAGTCTTCAAGGGCATAGGAAGAAAAGTTCATCTTCCGCTAAGTTCAATGGAAAACATTGAGGGGTGTTTTTGACTTTAAGAAATGTACCTGGCTATCAAATGATAACTTAGATAAAAGACAGAAATGGGTGGGAAAGACTGAGTCAGCTATAGTAATCCAAGCAGGCAACAATGGAGACTTGGAGTTAATAGCAAGGGTTCTAGAGAGACATAAAAATCTAAAATATATTGAAGAAACCAAATCTCATCAAGAGGACTACTGAATGTTGTGATTGACATGAGTTTTACCTGTGTGTGGCCTTGCCTATAACCCCTGCCCCCCTGCCAGTCAGTCTCTAGGTTTTCCAAAGAGGGATGTAGCCAACCTATTAAAAAAAAAAGTTCCCACTATATAATTCTGGCTAGCCTGGAATTCTGAATATAGATCAAGCTTGCCTTAAACTAACAAAGATGTACCTGCCTCTCCTTCCTGACTGCTAGTTATTAAAAATGTATACCACCATGACTGGCCATTTGGAGATATTGACATTAAATATTTAGTTACTCTTCTCATCCCTGTGGTCAATGTCTGACCTAAGAAGAGAAGAGTTCATGCTGGTTCATGGTGTAAGTGTACAAGTCATTGTGGTAGAAAGCACAGCAGTGAGAACCACAGAGCTCCTGGGGCAGCCGAGTCATGGGGCTGTAGAACTCCATGATCTGGTGGAAGGAAGGGGAGGGGCTATCGCTAGCTACAGTGCAGGTATTTTGTAAGGCTCCTCTGTTTTGGTTAAATTGTGATAATTGCTGAAACTACATAATTTGCATTCCCAGAATTAAAGTAATGTATTTTCCTAGATTTCTGCCCTGTTGATCTCAGTAATGCCCAGTCCAGGAGGTACTGTTTCATTTGCACGTCCTCATCACTCCTAAAAATGGCCAATCTCCAGCCAAGAAAGGGAGCTTTTCAATCCTCCTCCTTCCCCACCTCCACATGCCACATAACCATCTCTAGTCTGTAAATGGTAGCAAGCTAGAGTCCTCCTTTCTGCAAGCCCTTCTCTCTTCCCCCATTAAACCTATTCTGTTGTCAAGTTGTCCATTTCTGTCTTTCTTTCTTTCTTTCTTTTTTTCTTTCCCAATTTTCCTTCTCAAGACTCACCCACTCCCAAGTTGACTGGCCACCTTCAGTGAGACCCCACCATCTGTCCAAAGTTGCCAACACCTACCACAAACCACTGAGGACCAATTATTCAAACCTCTCTCAAAGCAGGAGAGGTATTTCAACTCCAGACTGTAACAACCACAGAGCTGAGGTCCAATAGCATCTGAAGACTGTGTCAGTCCACCAGTGTTCATTACTGGATGTCCTATCTGTCTTTTAGCTTAGCTAAGAACTTCAAGGAACTTTATATAATGCTCCACAACTTTTTCAAAGTTAATTTTTCACTGCAAATGCCTATGTGATCATGTTCAGTCCCTTGTAAATAATACTGGCAGATGGCACTGAGGATTTGGTTGCATAGTGATTAAGGCTGAATGTGGTGAGAATGCAAAGACTGAGGGCTATTCTTAGAAAAACAAGTGATTTGATGACAGGACTTTACAGTGGAACACCTAAAGATGTCCACATTATGACCCGCAGATCTAAAATTACTAAGTACTCCTGGAGCTGGAGAAAAGGCTTAGTCTTCTGCTCTTCCAGAAGACTTGAGTTCAGTTTTCAGTACCGTCAGGCAGCTCACAAACATCTGTAACTCCAGCTACAGGGAATCTAGCACCCTCTTCTGCCTCCTCGGGCACCTGTACACAGGTAGACCTAGTAACACAGGTACCCATTCATATACACAATTTAAAAATAAAATAAATCTTCTTAGAATGTATATATGAAATAATAATCCATGTCTATTCACCCACCTGACTATCTCAGTACCATGAAAGAACATGAGTGACCCCATCTTTCCTTGTAATCAATGTCAATTGATGTTTATGCATTAGAGCCATCAAAATGCAGTCCTGCAAGTTACCCAATAGGTTAGGAACATTCCAACATTTTGTGTGTGTATCTGTGGATTTTTTTTTAACAAGTGGGATGAGGCAGTTCTAAAGATTCTACTTATGTGCAGAAAGTAGCTAATGGGGGGATGTTTGATAAAGAGGTAACAGGCAATTTCAATGTACAAAAGCCCAAGATGTGTGTGTATATGCATATATGAGTGCTTGCATGCATGCATGTGTATGTGTGTTGGCCACACATGCAACCATGTGAAAGTCAGAGAGCAACTTATTGGTCAGTTCTCCCCTTCCATTGTGTGATTTCTGGAGATTGAGCTCAGATCGTCAGGCTTGTCAGCCAGGTACCTGTCCAAATAATGATTACTGTGATGAAACACTGTGACCAAAATCTACTTGGGGAAGAGACAGTTTCTTTCATTTCCATGTAACAGTTCATCATCAAAAGCAGTTAAGACAGGAACTTATGCAGGGCAGGAACCTGGAGGCAGGAGCTGATGCAGAGGGCATGGAGGAGTGCTGCTTCTTGGCCTGCCCCTCATAGTTTGCTTTCTTATAGACCCAGGACCACCAGTCCAAGGATGGCCCCAGCTGCAATGGGCATGGCCCTCTTCCATCAATTACTAATTAAGAGCTGGGCGTGATAGTGCACATCTTTAATCCCAGCACTCAGGAGGCAGAGGCAGGCAGATCTCTGTGAGTTCGAAGCCAGCCTGGACTACATACAAATCTGGTTCCAGGACAGTCAACACTGTTACACGGAGAAACCCTGTCTCAAAAAGAAAAAAAAATTACTAATTAAGAAAATGCCTGATCTTTTGGAGGCATTTCCTCAGTTGAAATTCCAACCTCTCAAATTACTCTAGCTAGCATCAAATTGACATGAAAGTAGCCAGCACAGTACTTTACCTGCTGAGGTACCTCACTAGTCCTTTATCTTTAATTCTCAGTACTCAGTAATGTAGGTCAGTATTTTATAAATAAGATATTATATACCATGGCTAAGTTTCCTCAACTTCTAATTGGCAGAGCCAGAATTTAAAATTGTATCTATTTGTCTCTGAAGACCAGAACTGCCCCGAAGAGCTGTTCAACCTATAAAATTATATACATGCTCTTGACTAAAATCTATCTCTGTCCCCACAAAATTTTTTTTCCAATATTTGATTAAGTTTTAAATTATGAAGTTTAGGAATCTCAAATCCAAGGATGACATCCTAAACTAAATTTGAGAAGCATTTTATTTGAAAAGAAGAAGGCATTGGAATATTGTATTTGGGATTAGGGGGTGTTTGTCTTATTTTATTTTTCTTTCTTTCTGCTTTTTTTGTTAGTTAGTTTGTTTGTTTAATTGTTTTCGGTTCCACATTAGCGTATTTTCAGAAACATGACAGACTAGTCAGGTTTGGGGCAACTCTCACAGTAAGAGCCACTTGACAGAAATAGCTGAATTATGGGTAAAAGTATTAGACAATCTGAGGGAAGCTATGTAATACCACAAGCAGAGTCCTCTGCAGCCAGAGAGAAAGGCAGGGAAATTTAGGGGACTTGACAAGGGAAGCAGCCCCTCACCTTGGATTCTCATGAAAGTTTCTAACCAACTAAGAAGCAAGAGTTGAAGACATTTGCTGCTGCTATCACAGAAGCAATATTCTTTTCACATTTAAATATTTTATGTGAAAAATAGCCACAACCCGGGCTTAAGGCTTGAACAGTATAAACTCTGAATAGATCTTCTTTCTGTTCTACACACATTCCTAAGAATCTCAAGTAAGATTATAAGCTTGGTTTACAGTAAAGACAGCTTAGCTTCCTGTGTCCCTGTGACCTCTGACTCCTACCTGATCAACTGTAACCCTGTCTGGTGTCCCTTGGGAAGCCCTGTAATCTCCTTTAGGTTTCTTAGAAATGCATTGAAGATAATAGCTTCAAAACCACCAAAGGTCCGTCTCTGGCTGTTGAAAAGACAGCAACACCACTCTCAGAGAAAACACACCTTTCTCTCTCTTGCTTATCGGTCATTTTCAGGTCTGTGTTAAAGTATCTCTACTAAACTTCAGCTCTGCTTCATGCTGGATAATCCTAAATTCTGTTCTAAGTCAGAACTATAGATCCCATTTTATTCCAAGTCGAGGTCCCTAAAGAGAGGCCTTCTTTAGACTCTTGTGGGTGACAAAGTGGAGCCTCTGTAACCTACATGATATCCCCCTTATAAAGTATATACATATTCTGACAGCTGTTTTGTGTATGTGCTAGCCATAGAATCCCTCCCTGAGTTGGAGGTAGATTTAGCTGGTCAGTTAGACAGTACCATTTCCAAGCTCAGATCCACTCTGTGAAACTTCTGGTTTGAATTTGTGTTATATTACACTTTTCCTGAAAACATTTTTAAAATGTCTATTCATCCCAGATTTGGCAAGAAAAAAAAAAACAAAGAAAAATAATTTCATCCAAATCCAGCTTGGTAACCCAATGGGTTTATTGCAGTTACTTACTGGAACATGGGTGAGTTGTCACAGACAGGAACACGGGTGACTCAAAGCAGCTGCACTAGTGAAGCTCTGACCCCACTGTCGGGGAACCTCAGGGATGCTGTATCACTAGAGTCCTCTCTCCGTTGATTTTCTGACTCTTAAGTGCTGGAGCATCCCTTCAAAACTATGTGCAAACTGAAAGGCATATGGTCTCTCAGGGGAGGAATATGGACTCCCCTTCTCCTAAGGGAGTTATTAGCAGCCCCATTACTGTTACTACTACAATTGTTATTGTCATTCCCACGGCCCTCGCTGTCACTCTATTGTTTTGCTTAGTCTATTGTCATGGCCAAGGTGTTCTGTGTGTCATGATGGCCACATCAGGTTCAGAGGAAGAGCTTCAACTACAACAAATCGCCATATTAAATAAGCAAAAAGAAACAATCTGGACTTCACCAAAGAGGACTACTGCAAAGGGTAGGGAGATACTGGTTACCATCTTGAGTTTTGAGTTCTTTTTTTTTTTTTAATGTTTATTTATTACTTCAGGTTACATCTCCATCACAGTGCTCTCTTTCCACCCCTCCCAGTCTCACCATCCCACCCTCTACCCCCTAACCCTTCCATCCCACTCCTCTGAAGTGGAGTCACTCTACATAACGGTCCCCCACCCCAGTTCAGCAGTCATAAGAGGGTCAAGAGCCTCCTCATACACTGGGGTCCTACAAGGCAGGGCCACTAGGGCAAAGTGTCTCATTGACAGGAAGAAAAAGTCTATGTTCCTGTTCCCTTCCCTTTAGTGCACTGGTTGTAGTATAGTTATCCTGTACTATATGGATAAAATCCGACTATAAGTGAATTGATGCCATGTGCATCCTTCTTGGTCTGGGTTAGCTCACTCAGGATGAGCTTCTCTAGTTCCACCCATTTGGCTGCAAATTGCATGATTTCATTGTTTCTGATGGCTGAGTAGCAAAGGTTAGGCTCACAACCAAAAATGTAAGATTTTAAGTTCTTAACCAAAAAGAGTGTGTTTGTGCGTTGTTGTCTGTTTGATTGTTTGTTTATTTTCTACACACAGAAGTAAGGAGAGCGGGAAAGAACCACGTGTGACCATGTGGGATGAAGTTGGCAAGCTTGCAAGGGGATGGAGAAGGCAGCATCAAGCTTGACATATGAAAGAAACCAGTTGGCAGGAGACTGGGAACCCTTCCCAACCTGGGCTACACACAGCAAACAGAGCATGTTCAAGAAAAGAGCACTGCATACAAATGCCACAGCAAAGCCCTTGATAAGCAAGGGCTGGAGGGAACAGGTGCTGTGACAATAACCTATAAAGGGTCCTTGAGACTCCTAGCCCAGGGCTCACTAGTGCATATCCCTCTTCGAATTCACCTTCCCACTTCCATCCCCAAGAATGCCTTTGTCTTGGAGCTGGAGAGATGGCTCAGCAGTTAAGAGATCTGGCTTCAATTCTCAGCACCCATATGGTGGCTACAACCTCCTGTAACTCTAGCCCAAGGGATTGGACGCCCTCTTCTGGCCTCTGAGGGCACTGCATGCATGTGATGCACAGACTTAAATTCAGGATAAATACCCATACTCATAAAATAAAAAATATATGATACAAAATTATTTTAAATAAATAAATTTTTAAGTAAGTGATGTCTATCTCTGTTATGTTGTCATGTGTCCCTGATGCAACTTGTTTGTCATGGAACACAAGAAGTCACGGAACACATGGAACTCTCTGCAGGCCTATAACACTTCAGAGAGTGTCTCATAGATACATACGTAAGTACAGAGTTTGTATGCTGGCTCAGATAAATCCACTGAAGTCAGAGTTGAGATGCAGGAGAAAATCTTAACCAAAGTTTGTTAGTGTGCATTTTCTTCTTGATGTTGGCAGAAGGTACTATAATGTGGTGGGGGGTGCTGTAATGGGGTGGAGTATTGTAGGGGGGGGGGGTATTGTTGTGGGATGGGGGTTCAGCTGACCACTGATAAAGCAGAGATTTGGAAGTCCACATAAGAAGTTAATATCTCTACTGACTGATGCTTCCAAGGATTCAAACAATTGATAAGCTCCTGTATTGTCTTAATGGTAAATCTGTCCACCATGAGACATCCGAAGGGATAGTGCTTCCAGTCACTTGTGCGCCTGGATCCCCCATGACCTGTGGATCAGAGCTATCTACTTGCCCTGGACAACCCACCGACCTCTGAACTATGAGAGAAAGAGAGAAATAAATTTTTATTAGCATGTAGTATTTGATTTTGAGGTCTACAAGGTACAATCACTTAGCTACTACCCTGCCAAAGATCCCCCACAAACAAAGGAAGTTGCTCTTGTTTAGGGTGTCACAGTCAACCTGTCAAGGGTCATCTTCAAATAAGAGAGATAATATTAAATGCAGAAGCTATGGGGCAAGACTTCGCATCCTCATTCATCTATGACTGCCTGCAGCATAGAAAGCTCCATTTTTCTCTATTTCATATCATACAGAAAAATAGCTGTTTTGGCTCCTGAGATGCATTAAAATTTTTCCACTCTCGTAGCCTAGGAGAATAAATAAAGGGAAATAGTGTAGATACATGTGCTTATTTCTGATTAAACAATACATGTTTATGTATGTAGTTATGCCTAGTATCACTGGGGCTCTTTAAAAGTTTGCTACAACGGTAGACATTTCTACAATTTGGTTAAAACACTACTTAAGTCAAAAATAGGTTTCTTGCAGTTGGGGAGATGATAGTTTGGTGGTAGAGTTTGTCTAACATGCATAGGGCCCTGGATTCAATCCCTAGCATTGAAAATAAGAAGGAATAAATGAGTGAGAAAGTAACAGATGGGTGGACAGATGATGGGTGGATGGATGAACAAATGAGTAACAGCATTCTTTCTCAGTGACAGGGCTTAAGACATGCTACCACTAAGAGTGATGTTGCAACATTTGGGGACAGAGTAGTCAAGACACAAAGACACACCATCTCCAACCCCATCCCATCAGACAGACGGATTTTCTGAGTTTGCTCTAAAGCAGGATTTTCCATAGTGAAAGCCATTACTTAATATGCCAACTCAAAATTTAAGAAATACTTCATTTCAGATGTCTTTCAAATACCTAGTGCAAAGAAACACTCATCTTCAAAGACAAGAGCCTCCTGGGAGCTGAGGACTTAGATCTTTCTCATTTGCCCAAGTTTATTACCATGAGGTCACCCTTTAGCACTCCAACCACACAGGCACATCTCTGTCTATATCCCGACTGTTTCCCCTGCTTCTTTGAGCTTTCTCCTCTGAGGTGGCTCCTTATCACTTCAACCTGCATGCTCTTCTTCCATTAATTTAACTTGTTATAGGCATCTTGACCATGAACCTAACAATGAGTGAGGAGACAAATCTTTCCTGGGGCTGAAGAGATGTCTCAGTGGTTTAGAGCACTTGCTGTTCTTTCAGAGGACTGGAGTTCAGTTCCCAACACCCACATCGTTGGGCAATTCACAACTGGCTGTAACTCCAGCTCTGAGGGATATGACGTCGTGTGTATGTGTGTGTGTGTGTGTGTGTGTGTGTGTGTGTGTGTGTGTGTGTGTAGTCACAAATACAAACTCAATTCTTTAAATTAAAAAGTCTTACAAAACATACACGCAAGTACAAATTTTAAAAGAAATTTTTAAATTAAAAAAGAAAGAGAGAGAAGGAAATCTTTTTCCTACATTGCAAGTGTGGATTTGAGGAGATATGGAAGTCCAGCCAGGAGTAATAAAAGAACTGACTTCACCAGCAAGCGCGTTATAGCCTTTTGCCAGACATTGTAATGTAGTCACCAAATTTCCTTCCCCAGGTAGCATCCATGTGGAGCACTTGGCCAAAGGATCATCTACACATGTCTGTCGTGTCAAACCCTTTTAAATTCCAAAACTCTTTCTTTCAACTATTTACATTTTTCAGCAGTCTTAATAACTTAAATAAGAGTTATTGATTAGTGTGTCTTCCTCCAGTAGAAAAGGTTCACTATCGAGACTGCCTCAGAAGGCTGTTCAATTTAATCTAAACAAAGAATAGGTTTAAAATAATCACTGCAGCCTCTTTGATTCACTGGATCATTGAATTTGATGTCTTGGTTTAGTTCTTAATGATTTTCAGATACATTTTGGAGAAATTACACATCCTAAGGAAAAAAAATTAGCTTCTATCAGCTGTAGTTTCCTTATAACCTGTCATAGATTTTCTGTGACTTTAATAGATCATGAAATTGTTCCAAATCTTTGTTGCACATTTTAAGTTTTGTTTTATTATTTCTATTTATTTATTTTCATGTTTAAAAATATCTACTTAGGGCCAGAGAGATGACTCTGGCAGTTAAAAGCACTTCCAACTCTTGAAGAGAGTCTAAGTTCAGTTCCCAAGGATCCACATGCTCACAATCATCTGCAACTTCAATTCCAGGGAATCCAGTGACTTCTTCCAACTTCTAAGGGTACCAGGAATGCATGTGATATGCAGACATATATACAGAAAAACAGCCATACACATAAAATAAAAATAGATATTTTTAAAAAGAAAAAATAGCATTTATTTATTTTCGTGGGGGGGGGGGGCACACATGCCATAGGACACATGTGAAGATGAAGAACAACTTGTGGATGTCAGTTTCTTCTACCAGATGGATTATGGAGATTGAGTCCCCGTCATCAAGCTTTCTCAGCAAGTACCTTTGTCTACTGAAAGCTGGTTCTCCAGCTTATCTATCTATCTATCATGAATCTATCTATCATCTATTTATCATTTATCTGTCCATCCATCCACCTATCTATTGAGATTTTAGATATTGAGAAATATCTAAAGTATTTCTCTGCCCACGAGTAGGCCTAGAGCTTGTTGTAGCTCAGGTTAGCTTTGAACTTGTGTTAATCAGCCCAGGGTCATCAATGTGTACCCTCAACCTAGCTAGTATTTCCCTTTTTAAAAAGCAAGTACAAAAAGAGACATATGACCAAGTAGTTTCTCTCCCTTTAAAATTTTTTGCTTTATTGTTTTAGTTTTGTGTGCCTTTGTTGTTGTCCTGTTTGTTTGTTTTGTTTTGTTTTTTGTATGTTTGGTTGGTTGGTTGGTTGGCTGGCTGGTTGATTGGTTGGCTGGTCAGCTGGTTGGTAGTTGTTTTTTTTTTTGAGACAGGGTTTCTCTGTGTAGCCCTGGCTGTCCTGGACTCATTTTGTGGACTAGACTGGCCTTGAACTCAGAGATATATGCCTGCCCCTGCCTTCTGACTGCTGGGATTAAAGGTGTGTGCCGCCATAAACAAGATCTGCGTAGTTCAGGCTGGCTTCAGACTTGCTTCGTACTGTCCAACTCAGAACCTTCCTGCCTCAGACTTCAAGGTGATGATGGATTTATAGGAGTATGGCATCTTTTCTGCCTGCAGCATCATTTTTCAATTGTTGAGTACTCCAAGTTTTCAAACCATTGGTCCCTTATGAAGTCACCCACCACAACTCCCTGGCAACAGTTGCTGAAATGCTACCATTAAAAAGACAAAAGTCCTATGATGTATATTATCAGTTAGGAACTTCTACCAGCTCTAGTCCTTCTACCTCTGTAGTAATTCAAAAATCTTTTCATACTAAAAGCAGAAGCACATCAGTGTTTCTTGATGATACAAAGCATCACTTAAAAAGGTCATTTTTTTTGTATCATGTCAGTGGACAAGGAAAATGTACATTAACAAAGATGTGAGAAATTCCTTTAAAATGTTTTCTATGCAAACTTAAAAATATTACCTTTGGTTAAAGGTAAGATTTATTAAACAATATGAAGTCTACCTCTCATTGGTTGAATTTACAAGTAAGTACTTAAATGCTTTTTCAAAAAAAAGTAGTTTTTATTCAGTGTGTAATTGATGTGCTGAAAGGATTCAGACTGGGCCACAATCTCACAAGGGTTATCTTGAGTATGAAACATTTGACAGAGGATTGGGGAGAACTGTAGCTTTGGTGAGTCACTTCTGCATTAAAAAAAAGAAAAAGTGTCAGATAGTTGCTTCTCTATGTGTCAGTTGGTGTGAGTCTCTTCTAGGCAGCTCAGCTTATCTGAGGGTCTCTCAGCTAGCCTTACTGCTTATATATACTCAGGGAGCCTAGTACATCTGCTCAGTTTCAGGGACTTCCTGAAACTCTTGAGTAGTTTATTTACTGAGCTTAAGGAGCCTTCCTAAAGGATGAAGTGTTTCACCTCCCCTTGGAATATCCTGTTTTTAAAGGAGCCTCCCTCCAAGATCTGATAAGGAATTGTTTCACAACACATTTCTTTGTGAACTCTCTTGAATAGTTAAACATATTTTTCTGTCTGCCCTCTTGTTAATCTGGTTTTTCATTCAGGACTCAAGGAAGAAACTGTAAAACTGCATGGAGAAAAGAGGTTTCCTTCTCAATAATCCTTTTCATTTTTAATGTAAATCAATTTCCTGCCAAAATGCTTTGATTTCCTTGGTCAGGATAAAGCTTATGAAAGTATAGATATGTAATCTGAATTAGACATATATTAACACTTTCCTCAGATGTTATTATTCTTGTACTTTCTAGCTTGCAATTGTGATATGAAATTCAATTTGGTAAATGATAATTTAAAGATCTTTTCCTATGTGTTGTTCAAAAGTATGTAAAGTCAAATGTTAGTGTGTAATATATAAAGAAACACTTTTCAGGACTATGTAACAAAATCATACTCTACACAAGCTTTTTTTGCTACTGTAGCTTTAGGTATTCTAGACAAGGACCTACCACTGAGCCTACCAGCTTTTACTATTATACCATCAAGACTTATCTTAACACAATAGTCTTTTTCAGGAATTATTAAACTGAAAGAATGTTGCCCTGTGTGTATGACAGGACATATATTTGATTTCTGTCCCTGTTGCCGGTCACTTAACACTCTTGGGATTTCCTAAGTGATTAGATGGCCTTTTGGTAAACAGTCTCTTTTGATCACGCTGAAGTTTATACTAATGAGATTACTTGGGTTGGGGGCCTTAGGCAGCTTCAGGACAGCTACACCCCCAGCTCTCTTTCTCTCTGAATCATACCTCCAGCATTTCTAAAAATATTTTCAAACATATATATATTTGGGGCACCCAAAACAGATGCATATATATGTAATACATATATACATAGAGAGAGAGAGTGATGACACATACATATATATGTACATATATATAATATACAAACACACACAGAAACATGTGTGTGTGTGTGTGTGTGTGTGTGTGTGTACATACATACACAGATATCCTGCTAAGTCCTTTAGGTGACTTGTATGTATACAATTACAGGACTCACCATTTGGAATTGGTTATCCAATCAGGGGGCTCATTCTTGAGAAAGATTGTTTCTTCTTTAGAAGGTAGAAATGCTGACACTGGGAGACAGTTCAGACAGTGAAATGCTGGGAACAGCTTGAACTATCTCCAGAGCCAACGTTGGCATCCCACTATTTCAGAGACAGAGGTAGGTAGATCTCAGGGGCTCACTGGCCATCCAATCTAGCCAAATTGGCAAGTTCCAGGTCAGTGAGAGATGTTGTCTCAAAAAGAAAAACAAAAACAACAACAAAACCAAAGTACCTGCCCTTAGATGTGTTGCAGGTGTGGCTGCTGTGTCACAAGAATGTCAATAGGTGACAGAAAGGAGAGAAGCTATGCTATGCTCTATGTTCTGACCTGTGAACATGTAAATTATTAGTAGCATAACATTCTCTGAAAAAGACAAGCCTGAGATGACCACCATTCGAGTACCAGGGGGCCCGGACCAGAATCTGAGATGGGCTCCCAGGGTAGGGAGCAAACTGGAAACAGACAAACCCTGCTTGGGGCCGTGCGTCCTGGTGGGAGGAAGCCAGAAACTAGAAATATCCTACCTTGGATCTTGGACCCCCCAGGTGGGCACCCAAAACAGATTGCCCCTGCATAGGACCATGCGTGTGGCCCAGGCAAGATGGCTCATTGGCTAAAGGCACTTTTACCACCAACCCTTCCCGAGGACCCACATGAGAGAAAACAAATTCTTGCAAATTGTCCTCTGATCTCCGCAAGAACTCTGTGGTGTGCACACACACACACACATGTAATTTTAAGTCTTTGGTTGGTTTTTGAAATTTAATTTGAATTTTAAGTCTTTAGTTTGTTTGTTTCCCCTGGCTGTCCTGGCACTTACTATATAGACTAGTGTGGTCTTGAACTCATAGAGATCTTCCTACTTTGACCTCCTGAGAGTGCTGGAATTAAAGGCATGAGACACCACAACTGGCTTAAAAACTGGAGGGTTGGGGGGTTTTGTTGTTTTGGGGGGGTTGATTGTTTGTTTGTTGAAACAGGGTTTCAATCGTGTAGCCCTGACTGTCCTGAAACTTGCTCTGTAATCCAGGTTGTCCTCGAACTTACAGAGATCTGCCTGCTTCTGCCTCCCAAGTGCTGAGATTAAAGGTCTGTGCCACCACTGTCCCATGCACTTAATTTTTAAAACAAACAAACAAACAAACCAAGGTGAAGGGCTGAAGACGTTGCTCAGTAGTTACGTATACTTTGCTTGCACAGGACCTAAAAAGTTCCACTTTAGAAAATGAACCAAGGTAGATGGAATCCCAAGGTTCAACAAAAACAAGATTGACCTCTGGCTTCCACATGCACATATACATGGCTCACACACAAACATGCGCACACATACACCATGGAGATGCTATGAATTGTGAAAATGAATGAGCTAGCATCATACCAAGCACACAGTGTGTCCCATTAGACAGCAACCTTACCCATGAAATGGAAGACTTCTCTGCTTTGTGACACTAGGTTGGTCCTGATGGAAAATAGCATCTTTTTAATAAACATGGGTGAATATTTTAGTCAGAGTTCCCTAAAGGAACAGAACTAATAGAATGAGTCTATATATAAGGGGGATTTATTAGAGCGGCTTACAGACTGTGCCCAGCTGGTCCAACAACAGCTTTTTACCAATGGAAAGTCCAAGAATCCAGTAGTTTTTCAATTTACCAGGCTGGATGTCTCAGCTGGTCTTCAGTGTATGCCAGAATCCCAAAGAAGTGGGCTCTACTGCCAGTGAAGGAATTGAGTTGCCAGTGAGAGAGCTAGAGAGAAGGCAAGCGGGTAAGATGGGTGTACCCGGTCTATCGGGTTTTAGTTTGGATGAGTCAGGTTGGCACCCAAGAAGAGCCATCACAGTGAACTTCTTGTCGTTTGCATAAACTCTCCCTCCCCCCTATTTTTTTTAGAAAGCCAGATAAAGGGAAACCTAATGCCTGACTAGGAAAACCAGATGTGTGGTGGTCTGAATGAATGTCACCTATACTTTCTGGCATTTGGGTACCTGGTTAGCAGTTGGTGGCACTGTTTGGGAAGGTTTTGGAGATGTGGTCTTACTGGAGGAAATGTTTCACTGGGGGCAGACTTTGAGAGCTTAAAGACTGGCTGGTACCATTTCTCTCTCTGCTTTCTCATTGTAGTTGAAGATGTGAACTTTCAGTTGCTGCTCCTGCCACAATTTCCTCCCGTGATGGAATCTTATCCCTCTGGAACTATAGCCCTAGTAAATCCTTTCTTCATGGAAGTGAGTATCAGTACATGGTTAAAAAAAAAAATGGTGCATGGTGAACAGTGAGTGCCTTGGGGAACTGCGAGAGAGGCTCCAGGAAAAAAGGCAGAGAGCCTTTCACCTCAGGTGTATTTTGTTTCCTGGATTGTTCTTGGATGTGATTTCATGCCTCCTGCTACACATTTACTTTCAATTTATAAGACATGTTTATTCTTGTTGGCTGTCGGAACATAGCTATAGAACCCAGTCTGGTCAGTGTGCCCTGAATGTGGTTATCGCCTTCTGCCTTGCTTTCATGCTTTCCCAGATACAGTCTGTACTATGTGCCAGTCTGTTTTGTTTGAATTGGTCTGTCCTGTCGGGCGTGGTGCACACGCCTTTCTTTAATCCCAGCACTTGGGAGGCAGAGGCAGGAGGATCTCTGTGAGTTCCAGGCCAGCCTGGTCTACAAAGTGAGTCCAGGGCAGCCAAGGATACACAGAGAAACCCTGTCTCGGAAAAAAAAAAACAAACCAAAAACAAAAGAACAAAAAACAAAACAAAACAAAAGGAAGAAACCAAAAAAAAACTGGTCTGTCCTGAGAAAGTTCTGGGAAATGGTCTCTCTGTTAGTATTTAATATATGTGCCTACTGGTGCTTTTCTGATCATGTGTTTCTGAACTCAAGCAACCTTCCTTGGATCATCGCTTTCTTTGTTACATTTGTGTAGAAAGCACACTGACACTGAAGTAAGGTCCTCTACGGCATCAGACTGTATTCCGTACCATTCTTTCAGGTCCTCAGACCCCAGGCCCAACAGACAAGATCTGTACAGGTCAAGCAAAAAGGTGACAATGAGCACAATGAAACCACCAAACAGGACAACTCTAAGGGAGAAAAAAAGTTTATTGGGGGACCAGCTACTGGGCAGTCTCAGGAGAAAAGAGCAGTAGCCCTGCCAGGGAGAGCAAGCAGGCTTTCTAGGGTTCCTCAAGGTTTAAAGTGAATAGACCCTTTTTCTAGGGAGATTTTCTTTCTTTCTTTCTTTCTTTTCTTTTTTTTTTTTTTTTTTTCTCCTTTCTTGGATGAAACAGGCCGGAAGGGAGGGGTCTGTGCCTGTGGCAATCAGGCCAGTTTATGGGCAGCAGATGTCCTTTTTGCCTGTGGCAGATGGCTGTTTAGGGAGGAACTGAGGAAACTGCAGTTATCTGGTAACACAAGGTCCCTGAGTCACAGGATCTCTGAGAAATGCTGGGGGTTACGTTTCTGTTTCCTCATGGTATCTGACCTAGCTAAGCTCTGGTAGCCATTCTAGGCCATTGACAGCCACACTCCCATCTTAGGGCCTGCTTGGTGACCTAACACTTCTACAAGTTGTCTTGGTCACAGTGTTTTATCACAGCAATGGAAAAGCAAGCAAAAACAATTGGTATGCATACAATT
>CAJQZJ010031946.1:566681-606942 GCA_907164525.1 Lophiomys imhausi
TAGTTGCTCTGATGTCAGCTGTGACAATGTTCTTAAGAAAAGCAACTTGGGAATGGAAGAGAGGGGGTGAGAGGAGAAAGGAAGGGAAGCATGGGAGGGCGGAGCAGGGCTTACCTGAGCTCATTTTGAGGGTCCTGTCCATCATGACCGGGAAGTCACAGTGACATGAGCATGAGGCAGCTGGCCACACTGTGTTCACTGTCAGGGAGAAGAGCAGGATGGGGGCTGGTGCTCAGCTCACTTTGTCCTTTGTGTTTCAGTCCAGCACTGCAGCTCATATGCCGGTGCTGTCCACAGTCAGCTTAGCCCCTCCCACCCCAGTTCACCAAGTCCAGAGAATCACTCACAGACACGGCCAGAGGTGAGTCTTCTAAGTGATTCCAAGTCCAATCAAGTTGAGGATGAAGATTAATCCTAGTCATGCCTTTGCTGAGGAAAAACATAAGTAAGCTCAACCATCCCAAAGCAGCAAGGAACTTACAGTGACCAACCTTCTCACAATCAGATCAAATGATGACAAGCATGACAGTAACTAAGGATTTTCCTTGTCCACTTCTCTGTGTGTCCTAGGAAGTGTCCTCACCGTGCAGTCCCTTGGTGTAGCTCCAGGCCTCTTCTAGTTTGGAGCTGCCCGGTTTGTGCATCATTATCTTGCAAATAAGCTCTCTACAATGTTATTGTGTCTTCATTTGGTTTTTAACACAGAATTCGCACGCACCCTTCCTCTTCACAGAGACTTCCAATGTGTGGTTGTGGCATTGGGGCACAGGCATCTTGATTCTGTCTAGCTTGATTCTGCATGGCTTTCGCTTCTTCATCCATTTGATACAGTCCAGGGGTGTTGTGAAATAATACAGTATGGGGGGCGATGGGTTTGCTTTCTCCGCCAGTTAAAGAATTTAAAGGCTGGAAAACATCTGAGACAATGGGTAGCAGCCGAGAAATCTCAAGCACTGAAAACAGAATCAGCAGTTCCACAGAGGCATCTATTGTGGGTGCAAAAACATGCACACAGCAGACATATGAAAAAGACCCTCTGCAAAGCAGAGGGGGACTTAGAAAGCACAGAACCCAGCCTCTTGAGGGCTGGGGCTTTCAAAGCTTCTGAAGAGTCCTCCTCTCCCTAATTTAGAGTTTGTCAGTTTGAAGACAGGATGGTTGATTGGTGTGACAGACTTATCCTGACCTAATCTTTAACTTGTTGAACCAATCTTTCATCAGGGGCTGCTGGTGGGGGACAAAAGCTGCCAGGCTTTTGTCTCAAATCAGTAGGTTGAGGAATAAAAAATCACCATCCCTAGATGAGGCCCCTCTCCCTATCTGCCTACCAGGAAGACTATCTAACTCCTAGTCTCACACTGAGTCTCTCTTCCAGCAGGAGAGGGAATTGATTTCCATATTCCCCATGAAAACCTTTTAGCTCAGCACCTCAAGTGCAAAAAGGACACAGAAATATTTTCCATCTTCACTTCTATCCAATGAAAATCACCCTTTATAAGGTGCTGTACTAAGTTAATTATTTTTCTTTAGCAGAACACGAACTTGAGTTTCAGCTCTCAGGAAAAACTAAAAGGCAAGAGAAACAGTTCATGAAATGACACCAGCAAAGGCTGACGGTGAAGGTTAGAGGAAGGATGGGGAAGAAGACGTCTGAAGCACCCCTTTAACCTCAGGCTCCGTTTTGGAGTAATGATTAATCAAAAGCACACTGAGCATCCATTTTCCTGTGATTACTATTCACTCAGGCATGAGGCTGGGTTCCAGGATGGTCTTGAATGGGGATATTGTACAAGTCCAGTTAGGGGAGAAACTGGTTGCTATCAACTTTGACCACAGCAGATGTAAAATAACGGACTCCAATATTCTTTGGGAAACTTTTGAGTTTCATTTCCTGGAAACTAGAAAAAGACATCTTTTTTTTCCTTGCTGTGATTTTCTTTGCTCAGAGGTTGTGCGGTTTCCATTCAGCCTGGTCTAAGGAGAAAAGCTTTCTCCTGGTCAACGATTAGCAAGGCAAAGGAAAAGGGAGGTCTCTGGAGCTGTATAAAGGAATTGTATGGCAGTGCTGGCTATAGGTTTGTCTTTGTGCCTGCTTCCTATGGTGAACTCATTCAAGCCCAAGCTCTTGAAAAGATTAGGAGGAAAGATACTAGGACTAATAAGGAATCTTAAAGCTGCTTGAATTCAATAACTCAAGAAGAACTTTAAAAGATTAAAAAAAATTTAAACATAAAAAAGATGGAGTGGTTTCCTTAAACAAATAAACTGCTTTATTAAGGATCTGCCTTAATAACATGGTTGACAGCTTCCCCTCCTCTCCTCGGCTCTGGCACGAGAAACAAAGAGGGGGCCAGGTTTGCACAGCTGTTGCCTTAAGAACTGAATAACAAAAGACTGAAACTTTAACCCAAACTTGGAAGGGGAGGTGGGGAACAGAAAATCACTAATACCAAGGAAGTAAAGACAGTGTCAGAAATCTTCGGAGAGTCGGGAAAAAGGGTTTTTTGTTTGTTTATTTGTTTTTTGGTTTTTTCCAAAGCGCCAACTTTTGTGCTTCCGAAGGGGTCCGGCCTCTGAAGTGCCTATCTGAACAGCTGCTGGAGGGAGGGAGAAACTAGGGGCCCGGCTGGGGCGCAGGGTGGGGGGCTCCATTTCTTCAGAGCTCTGAAGCTGGAGAACAACTTGGTTCTTGTTTTGAATGCCTTGCTGGACTCAAGTGAAGGAAGACTTGCAGAACTTGCCTGCTGCTCTCTCCCCTGGCTTCAGGAGTCCATCTTAGAACGAATCTTCCTTTGTGGGAGAAAGTTAGACTCTGAGAGAAGTATCCATCCTCCATTTGCAAATGTTTTTCCAGGCTTAAAAAAAAATAGTAGTAAGTCTCTTAAATAAAAAAAAAAAAAAGGAAGAAGAAGAAGGAGAGAGGGAGTGAAGGAGGGAGGGAGGTGGGACATTAATGAGTGTTTTAAACATGAAGTCTCTTGGGAAAATACAAAAGCTACTTTAGGGTATTGATTATTTATAAACCAAAAGACATCAAGGCATCCAGACACTAGAAGCTAAGAAAACCAACAATTAGAACATTAAATCAGAAGTGTAAAAAAAAAAAAAAAAATGGAAGGAAGGGCAACTAGGCAAATCCCCCGTAGGCAAATCCCCGGAGGTAGAGAGGGACAATGTACCTTCCTTCAGTGGTGGCAGGCTTCCCCTCCTGCCATCCACGGGGGCATGCAGATCTGAAACAGAAATTCAGTTTCAGTGATTCACATCTTTTTTTTTCTCCTATCTGCCCTTGAGCTGCAGTAACAAGTGTGGCAGTTTCAGGCAGACCCAGGCACATTAATGCAATGAATGTCCTTGGGATCCCTCCTGGGTACTGGGCCCTCTTGAAAGGTCTCAGAATCTAAAAAGAAAGAGAAATAGAAACAGACAATCTCAGTGCAAAACAATAGATTCTGGTAGCCTGTCTTTCCATAAGCACTCTCATAAGAGAGGGTTTGTGAGGCTAGAAGAAGAAACCTTTGCTGGGAGAGAGGGGAAAGGTGCCAGCCCTACTTCATGTAAGAGTTACACTTGGCTGGTATTTAATGCAGAACAATTTGCCATGGAAAAGGAGCCTCAAAAGAAGCCATGCATGAAAAAGAACAGAGGAAGAGAGAGTACAGTGTGTCCAGGAAACTGAGACTATCCAAGGGTTAATGATAAATATAATTTAGGAGGGACTGAGAAATGGCTCTGTGGGTAAAATGACCATCTTATGAACACGCTGATCCAAGTTCAACATCTTGGAAACCACAAAAAAAAAAAAAAAGCAGAGCATTGAAGCTGGAGAGGTAAGTCAGAGGTTAAGAGCACTGGCTGCTCTTCCGAAGGACTCAGGTTCAGTTCCCAGAACCCACATGGTGTCACAAGCATCTGTCACTCTAGCTCCAGGGAATCCAGTGTCCTCTAGCTGCTCAGGCACTACATGTATGTGGTGCGCAAACATGCACTCAGCACATTGGTAAGTTTTAAAACCAAGCATTGTGGCATGCTAGTACATACAGTAAGACAGGAAGCAGAGACAAGAGAGTCCCCGGAAGTTCACAGGCCAGCTACCCTATCATATCCAGTGTCCGACATCAGACAGACCATTGAGACATGGTCTCAAATGAGGCAGAAGACAAGGACCAATATCTGAGGTTGTCCTGTGACCCCCATGGAAGTACTGTTGTACATGAACACTGGAGCACACACAAGAACACACACACATACAAAGATGTGTGTGTGTGTGTGTGTGTGAGAGAGAGAGAAAGAGACAGAGAGAGATAGAGACAGAGACAGAGAGAGAACTTAGAAATACAAAAGACTTCAAAGGCACTAAAGGTTTTTCTAGTAACATCTTATTGGAGATAGATAGAAGATAAGTGAATGATGTAATCTAGAGAACAAATTAAAGCTGAACTTAGAAGGGGGTTGTTGTAATCAGAGTTCAGGGGTCCCAGACTACTCAGTCAGAACAGCTTCAGGGTTGAAGTTCCTGTTCAGATGCATCGTACACTCTTAAGCATCTAATTTTAACTTTTGGAAAAAAGCCAAGCTCCTATCAGATGATGCTAGAATTAATAGGATGTGTATACCATTGTAAAGGAGAAACCAAGAGACCCTCACAGCGCCATGCAGAATAATGTTGACCAACTATTTAGACCTCACTTGGCTCAGCTGAGTTGATACATGAAATTAAGTTTCTCAGAGTCACTAATGACTGTCGAAGAGATTAAACAGGACTGGACTAAGAACAGAATAATGGGGAACAGGGAGTGAGGTTTAGGAAACAATTGAAGATGAAGACAAGAAAAATGAGTGTGAGGGCATCAAAGGGTTGGGCTTGCGCAATTGCTTGGCATAGAAAAAACAAGCAGCTGGATGACCAGTTGTTGACCCCCAAATTGAAACATTCCATCCCTTGGGAAAGCTCATTAAGATTCAGGAAGTTCTACAGAGGGGGCCTGGTAGCTCACACCTCTAATCCCAGCACAGGGAGGCAGAGGCAGGTGGATCTTTGTGAGTTCAAGGTCACCCTGCTCTACAAAGTGAGTTTCAGGATAACCAAGGTTATTACAGACATACGGGCAGGTGGGGGGGGGGACTCAGCAGAAGTTCGGGGAAGTTCCTGAAATCAGATAGATACACAAAGCCTCTCCCTCCCTGAGAGAAGGAGGCTCTCAGACCTGCTGAGATGCTGACAAATCATACAGACAGGATCAGGATTCCAGCTTCAGTGAGTCAGCATCCATGTTGGGTGGGCTTTCAGAAATGTGGCTGCTTCCAGTCACCCACTCTCCCGTAAGCAACCTGATGAACTCATTGGGTCAGGTTGGACTTCAGTGGTATCATTACATTGGTCTTTTGTCAGTTCCCCATCTGGATAAGTGGACTTTTGTTCACAACTCCTGAGGAATAATGTCATATTTTCCTTTAGTTTTTCTTTCTTTGAAGGCAGCTCACATTTATGTATTTGCTATTCATACTTTTTCCTTATCACAAATTGCATCACTGGTTCCTCTAAAATTCCCTATATTTATGCAAGGTATTTCACTTATGAGATTTCAGCTGTGAAGATACACTTTATATTTCTCCCTCAATATTGAAAAAATATATTTACCTAACTTCTGTTAATATGGCAACTTAATACTTTAGCTCAGAAGTGTCTTCCCTCCATTCTTACCCCCTCCAAAAAAAAAAAAATGTACCTAGAACAAAGCCAGATGTGATGGCTTATATCTGTAATCCCAGCAGCTGGGTGGTTGAGGGAGGAAGATTACAAATTCAAGACCAGCCTAGGCTGCATAGTGAGACCCTGGCTCAAAACAAAATAATCGAAGAAGAAAATAGAAACTTAAGAGAAGGAACCATCTGTTGGACTGAAAGGGGAAACTTCTGGGGGGAAGAGGGTGGAAGGGTGGGATAGGAAGGGGGAATAGGGAGGGGTTTGTGACTGAGATGTAACTTGAAGAAAAAAAAATAAAGTATTTAAAAAAAAAAGAAGTTAAACATGAAAAAAAAAAGAAAATAGAAAATAGAAACTATCAGCAGTGCTGTGGACTGAACACAAGGATCCTCACTGCAGCATGCAGCAGCCCAGGGAGTTCTTTCCAAAGATTTCTGCTCCAGGAAAACCAGGACTCTCAATTACATGGTAAAAAGGGAATTTCAGTGTGTTAGTATGAAGAAGAATTGGAGTCTATTAGGAAAAGATCTTAACGTAGTATTTTTAGGAGGTATTAATAGAAAGAGAGGCAGATAGGAAAAGGATAGTAGATACATCGTAGGCATCCCAGTGTGAGTGTGGCCTTCTCAAGAGAGAGCCACACCTAAGTGTCTTAGCAATGTCATACATCCAATTTTAATGGTTTCTGACTTTGCATTGCTCAAAGGGATTCTAAAAGACTTCTTTTTGCTTCTTTCTCTTCTTTACAAATGAAATTTGCTGAGGTACGTTGGGTAGAATTATAATCCAAAAAGTTAAAACCCATGGGTCACAAAAGTTTCACAAGAGGATAAAAACAAGACTGTTACTACCAGTGAAGTTTACAGTCTTGCTCGTGAAAGTCCTAGAGAATTTTGGGTTTACGTCTGAGTAAGGAGAAAGGAAGGCATATGTAGCTTGTCAAAACCTGTGTAGGCCATAAGCATTCGTCACCACTACTTATGCATGTTTAATTGAGTTATCTGTACATACAAGAAATACTGTCTCTGCGTAGACAGTCTCCACAGCAAATTTCGTTACTGGTGCTATAAATCTTGTCCCTCAGCAGGTGAGAGACTTCAGTCAGACACCATAGTGAGTAAGGGGCTCACATCTTTCCATCCTGCCTCAAAATGGCAATACGGAGTCAGAGCAACCCAATGTTTAGAACATATGTGGTAAGTCAAAGGAAAAGCTAAATTAAAAACAAGTGAATCCTGCCATGAACCCCAGAGAGACTATGGAGAAACAGGTGCCTATGAAATGGTATGTTCAAGCAGGTAAGAAAGCAGAACTATTGGTTGAAAATCTGATCCAAAAGCCCTGATACGACTTGGTGAACCAGTGTGGGTTTGGTGGGGGGGGTGGCTCCCATCATCTGAGGAGAAGGAGAGAAAGGAGGGGGGAAGAGGGTTGGAGGGCAAGACCGGGTGGTGAGGAGAGAGGGGGCTGCGATCAGGATGTAACTTGAATAAATAAATTAATTAATAAAAAAAGAAAACAAAACCAAAAATGTCTGATGTAAAAATAAACAATTAAATCTCTAAATCCTCTCCCCAACTTCTTTTGGTTAGGTCTGTGAGAACCTTCTCCAGCCCAGCAGAAGAAATCAGATCAAAAAAATCTGGAGGTAGGCGTGATGGTATATAACCAAGGGTCCACACAGTTCCATATCAGAAAGATATGGAGCAAGTTCAAGGCCAGCAGGGGCTACACTGTCTCAAATACAAAAGAAAAGTAGACTCAAGGGTTACTGGGAACCAGAAGGTATGTGCCATAAAGAAAACAGGGATTAAATGGAAAACCTCCAACCTGAACAGCAACATGAATGCCTTTTTCTCATTTGTCTCAGATGAGACATGCCTAGAGTATTAAACATCAAACAAAAGACAAGAGAATCATCTTTGAGGAAATGATCCAGCCAGAGAGAAAACAAAAAACAAACCTCTTAGATTGAGACAGGGACTCCTCACTGAAAAAGTGGAGTTTGGGGCTGAGAGGTAGCTTGGTAGAGTTCTTGCCCAGCTTTCACATAACCCTGGATCTGATCCCCAGTTTCCAATAAAGTAGCTTAACCTATAACCACAGTGCTGGGAAGGTAGAATCAGGAGGGTCAAGAGCTCAAACTCATAGGGAGTTTGGAGGCAGCCTAAACTTCATGACTCAATGGCATGAGGAGTTTGGGGTTAGCCTACACTGTGTGAGACTGTCGCAAAACAAACAGAGTGGTAGAAACTAAAAATGTCCTCCAAATTTTCCAATGGTGAAGCTAAAGATGTCTAAATGGATATAAACGTATCAAAAAGTAAAAAATACAAAAAGAAGCTAAGAAAGAAAACATCTACAAGAAGATTCAGTTCTTCTGAAGTTCAAGTAACAGAACATTCCAGGGTAAGAAAACTGAGAAAATGGATAAAAAGAAATTATTGAGGAAAGTGCCTAGAATTGAAAGAGATGAATTTCAGGTTGAAGGAGTGTAAGTGAAGAAATCAAATCATATTTACACATATCAAGGTTTATTTATTTGATACTGAAAGGGTAAAATGTGAATATATGACCCTTAACAGAGTCCATTCTGGTGACTGTTCTAATTGCATAAAGTTCTGGGTTGTTAGTCTTTGGGTTTGGTTAATTTGGGTGTGCTTTTTTTTTTTTATTCACAAGTGTTTAAATAATAAAGTTCATAAAATTATTTTTAAAACAACACTAAATGTTTACACAGAGAACAAGAAATTCACACGACTAGTGTTATCAGGAATGAAAGTATTCACTGCTCAATGACAGGCCCAGCATTCCCAAAGAAAATAATTTTCGTTTTAGAGTTCCTTTCAAAGTATCGATTGGCTACAATGATGGATGAGCAAGACTCTCATATTTAGAGACAAGCAACATTTGCTTCTCTAAATATAAGAGATAGATAGGGTGTCTTCAAAAACCTCAAGAGATCTGCAGAATATGGCATTCAAAGTTGTTTTCTTAACTTAAGATTTTTTGATATCGAGACATGTCAGCACCTGACAGCACCCCCATTCTACTCCAAGTAGAAGATGAGCATCAAAGAATCTCCAGTGTGAGATGGTTGAATTAGTGGCAAGCCTATCTCTTGGCAAGAAAAACCCCTTGCTTCAACTGTAGACAGAATGCTGTCCAAAAAGGACAAAACTTGGAAGCAGGTAAGTTGACAGCCTAGCTCTGCCAAGACAGGGTATGCAAGTCCTTCATAACTCCTGCTCTACAATCAATGTCTGTCAGAGAAATGGGGTCAAATGGCTGAAGATTGATGCTGTAATGTATGGAGAGGAAACAGGAAGTGTCCAGGCAGCCACTGGTATGTCATTTCTTAGTTTTGGAAGCTGAGGGTCCTGCACTTCCTATATAATCAAATATATTTATCCCTCTCAGGTCTCTGAGGTGGTTGAAGAATAGATAGCTAGAGTCTCATAGTTAAATTTTGAGTTGTTTAGGAATCAAGAGGGCGTTCTGGATCTAAGAAGATGTTTTTAAAATTGTGATGCAAGTTAGTATGAAAGCTGAGTTAGATAGAGAACTTTAAACTCATGGAGATGGTTAGATAGTAGAATGTTAAAGTCAGGTGCCAAATACATATGGACTGGACATTGGGAATGTATGCTAAGCCATACAACTCTCATAATTGTGGCCTATTTATTTCTATTATTTTGTATTGTATTTATTGTTATAAGAGAAAGAACCATTTGTTGGACTGAAAGGGGGAGCTGTTTTGGGGGAAAAAGATATACCTTAAACTAAAAAAAAAAAGGTAGAGGATGGGGGGGCTGAGGGGGAAGAGGGTGGGAGGGTGGGACTGGAGGGGGGAGTAGGGAGGGGATTGAGATTGAGATGTAACTTGAAGAAATAAAAAATAAATTATAAAAAAAGACTCCCAAATTTCTTCTCTTAGAAACTTTCTTACCTCCTGTCTACATCTTCACCAGCCCTGCTAGTTCAAGTTTAAGTCTGAGGAGCTTTACCAGTGATTGGACTCCTCCAAAATAAAGAGTGAACCATAAACCATGGGGAAAGAAGACATAAGGTACATGTAACAGAACCCAATGGCTCAATTTTGGACAGAAGCTACACAAACATTCCAAATCACCACTAACGATATATTCATCCTAACTGTTCTAACATTTACCATTAGTCAGTGTTTAAATTGCCCCAATACCCTTCGAGATAGATAGGCCTCTTTATTTCTCCATTTTTAAAAACATGTTTTGATAACTTATCGAGCTCACTTTTTTCCATTTTATTTCATTTTATTTATATTTATTTAGAGTGCACACACATGTATGTGTAACATGGACACTCGTGGATGGCACACTTGTGGAGATCAGCTGACAACTTGCAGGAGTTGGTTCTCTTCCTTCATCATGTGGTTTCTCGGGAATGAACTTGGGTCATCAGGCTTCTTGGAAGGCACCATTCCCCTCTCAGCCATCTCACTGGCTCCATTTTTACAGAGCAGGATATCTGTGCTAATTTAGAGTGTGTTCAAACACAACCTGTTCCAAGCAAGACAGTCAAAATAAATTTAGTGCAGGCTGGGGAGATGGCTCAGAGGGTAAATTGTCTCAGATGGCCACACCTGAGCTGCAATCCCAGAACCTCTGTTAAGGCCAGGCATGGAAGCATCTGTAATCCCAGTGCTTCTATGGGGAGACATATGGGGAGGTGGAGACAGGGGACTACCCAGGAGGTAACAGGCCAGTTGGCCTGCCAAATGCAGCAGCAAACAATGAGAGACACTGTCTTTAATGAGGTGAAAGATGGAGACTAACACAAGAGGTTGTCTTCTGACCTGCATCGTGGCATTAAAATCAGGGTAAGCTATAGTATTTTAAGAAAAAGTACCAAGATTTACTTATAAAAATGTATATCCCGCTAGTTGAAATGTTTCCCTTACTCAATCTGTCAGTGGGATTTCTTGTCACAAAGGAAAATGCTGGCATTTGTCTAGAAGGGTCATTCACCTCCTATTGGTCATTTTTGAGAAAACAGGTGTTTGCCATTCCCTTAAGAGGACTATGGTGTTTGAAGTGCAGTGTGATGTGTCCTCAGCATATTCAGCACCCTCCACACCCTCTTTCCCCTCCTCTCATCCAGACAGGCTAGCAAAGCCCACCATGGTCCTGAAGGGTCATTAATATGGCAGAACCAGAGAAGGGAAGTGACAAGTGCTTGACTGAATCTGAGTCATAGTCTAGATGTAAACAACAGATTTAGAAGCAGTGCCTGCTGTCATCTGCTGAGGTCATTTTGTGTGCTCAGTGGACCTAATCCCTGCTCTACAGTGGCTTCATTGTCATATTTACATTCCTAACCCCAGATGTGTGGTTCCAGCTTCCTTATGCTGTAATGTCCCCCTTATTTTAATTAAATGCAAGTTTATTTTTCCCTTCTGAGTTGAGTGGAAGGAAATTACACAGGAGCACAGTGGTAGAAGACCACTGGTGCAGAAGGGCCCTGGTCCTGCTTTCTGATACTTTGCTTTCATTTTTTTCCAAGGGAGAGAACAGGAATCTTTACCCTCAGGTCAGAGCTCCAGAGATCTGTGCAGCTCTCCCTCCAGGACCTTTAGGAAGTCCAACCTGCAATATCTTCTGGCAGGAGAAAGGATTGTCTAGATGCTAATAGAAGAAGACCAAGGCAAAACAAATCCACTGAGCAGAATTGTTTGAGACATCAGCACATTTTCCTGTGCCTTCAGATGTCTACAGCATATTCTTAAATCCTGTTGATTTAACCATAACCAATGAGACAGCACAAAAGTGTTGGGCTGGGCTATAACGTAGGACTTGGTCAGCTCCCTGAATCACACACATTGAATTGCCAGGAGCAGTGAGCTGGCATCCAAACCAGGAAGACGGTCAGTGTGACTCAACTGCTGGAGACCAGAAATGTGAACATAGAAACCTTACGCCATCAATGCTTCCATCAATACTAGAAGGTTTTGTGTTAGTGCAACGATGGTCAGAAAGAGTCCCGTCATGGAAATTAGTGGGACGCAAGATGCAATAAACAAAAATGTGAAGATCAGCCAGGCCTGAAATTTGTACCCTGAAGGAAAGAAAGCACCTGAATTTTACTCTAAAAAACCTGAGTTGGAGCCGGGGGTGGTGGCGCATGTCTTTAGTCCCAGCACTTGGGAGGCAGAGGGAGGCAGAGCTCTGTGAGTTCAAAGCCAACCTGGTCTACAAAGCGAGTCCAGGACAGCCAGGCTCTGTTACACAGAGAAATCCTGTCTTGAAAAACCAAAACCAAAACAAACAAACAAACAAACAAAAAAAAACCTGAGTTGGATCATTGAGTCAGGAGTGAAACTTGAAGGGACTGAACTTGCCCATAACTGACTGATATTTTATCTACAACACCAAGAATAGGTTCTCCAATGGATATTAAGTTGGAATTTGGGTTCTGAGCAAGTTATACTTACTCCATTCCAAACAAGAAGAAGAACTTTGAGTGTCTCTCAATTTAATCTCAGATATCTTTTAATTTAAGATTTGACATCAACTCTGTCCCATTTCCCCTTCCAGACATTCTTCAGGAGTGACGTCATTGTCCCCAGGCTTTTCTTAGTCATCTGAAGTCTAGTCTGAAGATCAAGAGATGGATATTAATGTCTTGATGATAGGTCTTTTTCTGTAAGAAAATATATGAATTTTTCCCATACTGAGCAATAATTCAATTCTCTGCAGACACCTACTAATGTCGCACAATTTAACTCAATGCTGACACTATCTACCTGGAGACCCCATCAGTTCTAATATGACCCCACCACCACATGTGTCTATCAAAAATCCAAATTATTGACTGTGTTTTACCCAGCTACTTCCTGTGAATCAGAGGTTCCCTCTTTGTTTTGACCCTTTGCTAGAAAAGCTTGCAGAACTCAGGAAAGTACTTTATTAACTGGTTCCTGCTCACTGTAAAAAAGGTACAACTCAGGGGCATGAGAAAAGAAAAGATGTATGGGTTAAGTAAGGGGCAAAGAACATGGAGCTGCTAAGCCCTGTGGGGAGCCACGCCCCTAAGATGGCGCCTGGCTTAATGCCAGAAAGCTCAAGCTTAGCTGTAAACAAGCCTTACTTGGTAGCAGCTGCCTAGCCCGGTGTGCTTCCTCCTTTTGTGAGCCTATCTTGGATCACCAGGTGGCATGATCTGATTGGGTTTGAGTAGGCATATAAAGGCTTGGGGGAGGAGAAGCAGAGACACAAGCAGAGAAGCAGATGTACCTGAATAAACTGCTTGAAGAAGAATCGTGGTTGTGTCTTTCCTGCTGGTCAGGGGGATGCGACAAAGCCCTATCCAGGGATGTCACTCTCTGAGCAAAAGCTCTGAGATTCAAGAGTGCAAGCCATTATGCTATGGAGCCTCTTCCCAAGCAGGAGCTTTCTAAACCCTGCCCTTGGGGTACTTGTGAAGATCTCATTACATAGGCATAGTTGATTAAATCATTAATCACTGGTGATTAATGAAACACCCCCTGAAGCCTTCTCTCTATTTGGTAGGGGGTTGAGGGGGGCTGAAAGTTCCAGCCCTCTAATCACTAACTGGTTCCCATGGTAACCATCATGAGGTTATCCACGCATCCCAGCCATCAGTCATCTCTTTGTCATATGAAAAGATTCATCACTTTAGGGACTCTAGGTTTTTAGGATCTGTGTGCCAGAAAGTCGGTACAAAGACTAGATTTATATCAATTATTACAAATTACAATATCACACTATTCAATTCAGGAGAAAAGACAGTATCTTAAATATGTAGGTGTACTTTTCAATAGGGAGGAGGTAGTGACAAATGAAATGTTATATTGAATCTTCGAGTTGAATTTTATTTTCTAAGATAAGCCGGTAAAATCATTTTACATTGAGGACATACCTAACTATAAGCCAGACATGGCGTGAGGAAGGCACTCATTTCTCCGAAGTGAAATATTATGTCAACAAGGGGAAACAGACAGTATCACTGCCAAGTGCATTGACAGAGTTAAGCATAGAGCCTATGCAGGCAGGTCCAGATCTGAAAAGTTTTCCAAAGGATTTGCATTCAAATTAGTACTAAACCCACCCAGGAGGAACATGGCCCTTCCAGGCAATATGAAAGAATGAAAAAGCATGAACTGCTAAAGAATGTAAGAAGTCCACGGTGAAGAGATGTGGTGGACCAGCACTGGATGCACAGTGTAGTCAGATGCTAAACAAATGTGGACGCCTTCCTGAAGAGAGTGACCAGCATGCAGTGAGCCATTCTACCACACAACCCCTCAGAGTCCAAAGTGGTGTCCGAATGAAATTTCAGTGCTGGGGTCTGAACGCGTCCCCCAAAACTTCATGTTTCCAAATTTTGTCTTCAAATTCCTTTGGTAGTAGTATTTAGAAGTGAGGCTTAAGCAATAGGAATTAGATGAGATCAGGTTGGGAGACATCTTTGATTGCTTTATTGGCTTTATATGAAGGAGAGACTCAAGCAAGAGCACTTGATCTGTTTCTAAACATGATTTCTTCTGCCCTGCATCAAGAAGGCCCTTGATTGTCATGATCCTCAGCTTCCAGAGCCAAGGGCTAAATAAAACTCTATTCTTTCTATGTTACCAAGGATTTTGTTAAGGCAACAGAATAAACCAAGGCATAGGAGATGAGTCAAAAGGTCAAGGCCCAGCCTGTTCTCGTCCTTACCCCTTCTGTCTTACATGTTTTCAATTTTCTTTTTCTATTTTTAGTTTGAAAGTAGGACCCAGTTGTCATGTTTTAAGTTTTAAAATCACCTATATAAGCAACCAAGAACTAGTCAGAGAAAACCTTTAATGAGGGAAGATTGACAACCCTATTTGTGCTTTAGGAAGCTGACCCTGGCTGAAAGACAAAGAGTAAGAAAAGAAGACACAGAATGGGAAAGGGGGTTTGTTGAACTAATAAAACGGTCTATTTTAAAGAGTCTGAGCCAAGATGGTGAGAATGGAAGTGCGGACATGGCAGGAGAGATAAGACAGTTGTAGTGGTTTGAATGAGAATGGCCCCATAGGCTCATATGTTTGAAAGCTTGGTCCCCACTTAATGGAATTGTTTGGGAAAGGTTAGGAGGCGGGTAGCCTTGCTAGAGAAGGTATGTCACTGGCTGTGGGCTTTGAGGTTTCAAAAGCTAGCTCTCCCTCTCGCCTGCAACTTGCAGATCAGATGTCAGTTCTCAGCTTCTGCTCCAGAGCCATGCCCTATAACCTACCTGCCACCACATTCCTGTGAGGGTTATGAAGGAACCCCTGATGACTGTAAGCAAACTCCCAATTAAATGCTTTCTTTTTAAGTTGTCTTAGTCATGGAGTTTTATCACAATAATAGAACAGTAACTAAAACAACAGTCAAGAGACACAGAGAGCTTGAGTTTCAGTCAATCTATAAGTGCAGCAGTTACTGATATCTGGGCAAAGTAGGCTGGAAACAAAAAACATGTTTACTCTTCCATTGATGGACTTCAGTAGTTGATACCAGCTGCTTCCCTTCAACCATATAGTTACACGGATTACCATAAGGAGTTGAGTCGGAACTTCTTGTAACTCTCCTAAGCTTCTAGCATGTGAAGGGTTATCAGTTTGTTGACTAATGGGATCTTATAGAAGATTGTATTAAACTTAGTAACTTGACAATGGAAGAATTCACCAACATACTATAATATACATCTGACTTATCATTTTCAGAAGCCTGGTATATTATGCTATCTCTATTTTTTCTCATTTATCTTCTAAAAGTAATGTTTTGGTTCAACTCTTGGAAAACAATACACTTGAGTCCTTCCCAGTAGTATAGTCCTGTAGTCTCAGTTTCTCAGGGGGCTGAGGAAGGAGGAATTCAACTTCAAGGTTTTCTTGAACTTAGTGGGTAAGTTTAAAAGTCATACTGGGCAACTGTATGAGACTATTACCATATAAAAAGTAGAAGAAAAAAAAAAAGAGGTGGTAGGGGGTAGAAGGGGTGAGGATATAGTTCCATTGTAGAATGTTGGTATGCATGAGCCCTGGGTTCAAATTCTAGTAGACATAAAAATAAGAAACTTGGAAAAAGTGAACTTAAAAAATGAATTGAATGAGCCACAGATACCAGCATTCTTCTTCCATTACACCATCTTTAGTGTTGTGTGACATGTGCTTTGCCAAGACAGTCTCTTACGCTGCACTGTCCATAAGAGGACAACAAAGTTGATTTAGTTCACAATGGTGACTGGTCCAACCTTTATGCCATGCATTCCATCATTTGCAAAATACCTCTTTGCCAAAGAAGCCTCATAATCGTTAGGTACCAAGTAGATTAAAGAACGTGACCTACATGTGTCCTGAGTCTAGTAGAGCTCTCATTCTTAGACAAGAAAACTAGTGTCTGATTAACTAATTGTGCACTTCTTTTTTTTTTCTATATTTTCCCTATTTTATTGGTGGGGAGAGCATTGCCACATTTGCATGTGTAAATCAATAGACAACTTGCAGAAATCAGTCCTCCGTATCGAACTCAGGTCCTCAGGCTTGACAGTTTTATCCACTGAGCCACCTCACAGGCTTTGTGCACGTAGTCTTTTGGTAGCTTTCATGGTAATTGCTTTGAAGATGGATGGAGAGTTGCAAGAGAGCCCAGAACAGGAGACTTCATGCACATCCTGCTGCATGGAGCAGGAGTTTTGACCTCGAAGCTAATGGACAAGTTGCTGCCTCTGTAAATAAATGGAGTAGAGATATGTAGGCAGAAGCTAGTGGGGGCAGGTGCATGGACCCTGTAGAACTGCACAACGGCGACTGTGAGTAGAGGGTAGAAATGCCTGGGTGAATCAGGCAAGTATTACCATTTGAAGATTTACAAATGTGTTGAGGATTGGGTTTTTGCCTCAAGGCTTAAAGAACACTGTTGAGAGAACTTAAATAGAAAGTAAATTATCAGACTTACATTTCTTTTTAAATTGTGTTTATTAGAGTATATTAATTATAGGTAATAATGGATTTCACTTACATTTTCATAATGTATATAATGTAGTTTGATCATATTTACCCTCCATTACCCTGCCTTGCTCTCCTTCCACTCCTGCTGGCTCTTTCTTCCCAACTCACCCTTAACCACCTCCCACTTTCATGCCATTTTATTTGACCTATTTTGTTTTCATATGTGACCCAGTGAGTTCCATTAGAGTTGCTTACGGGGCATGGGCACCTTTGAGTGGCTATGCCACTGAAGGAAATTTCTCTCTTCTCCAGCCACCGTTAGCTGCCTATAGATCCTCAGGAAGGGGGTGGTGTGAATTTCTCCCCCATTTGTAGCAAAATATTTACAGCTATTAATTAATAGTATTAAGCTGTTAGTTTTAGGTGCTAAGAGTTCAAGAGTAATATTGGCTGGGTTACCTTTAATTCCAGTACTTAGGAAGCAGAGACAGGCAGATCTTTGTGAATTCAAGGTCAGCCTGGTCTACATACTGGATTCTAGGTAGGGGCCACACAATGAGGCCCTATCTTAAGAAAAGAAAAAAAAATGTTGCTGAGTCAGACCTGGGACTACATTGAGTCTTAGTGAAAAGTAAATTGGAATAGAACAGAGATGGATTGAGAAAAACAACATAAGCCACATTAATAGATTTACCAGAAACTTTCATCCACTTTCTCAATTGCAGATTGTTGAAATAATTAATTAAATTATGACCACTATTTATATTATAGCTAATTGGTCATTATAAATAATCACACAGATACCTGATGGATATTAACAAGCCTTAGCCTGGTTTGAGTAGTCTAAGCCCATCTAAACTAGCTTTTATTTCTATTCCCCAAATAAAACCTCAATATATACATATGTCCCCTTGGGCTGTTATTCTCCAAGCTATGCCAATGTTCCAGGCCACATGGAGCTATAGTTCCTCTATCTAACCCTTGGCACATCTCCTCTTTCCTCTTCCTGGCTTCCTTTCCCATGATCCTTTGCTCCGGCTACCCCTCTCTGCCCAATCCAGGCTTCACCATTTACTGGACCAATCAGAGACAATGATTAGCAAGCAAGGTAACACAGGATCACTAGGTGTATGTGCTTATGGCCTAGCACAGCAAGCAGGTCTCTAGGAGCAGGTTAATTAACATTTAGAATACATAACAGATCACTGCATCAGCAGGTCCTTACACTAACAATTTAAATAAAGAGATAAATCCAACCGCTGCAAGTTCTGTTTACATCTACCCATTGACATCTTAGGCAGCAGTGTTTGCCATAATGCTCCTGATTCCTGATCCCAGGCCAATGCTGGGAGCCTACTATGTTGGAGGAAGGTCTTATACTGCCCTTTCTGAGGCCCTCTCTAATTGGATAATAAAAGTCACTGATGGCCATTTAGCTAGACAGAGAGAGAATAGGAAGGCAAGGACTTCCTGGGACTAACTAAGGAACCCTGGGAAGAGACAGAGGACGCTCTCTCTTCCCCACCAGGACTCAGAAGCAGCAGGACGTCTGGGTGTGAGCACAGTGAGCCCTGAAGGTACAGCAAGCCACATGGCTGATTGAGAATAGTTGGTCAAGTTAATTTAGATTAGCTAATTGAGAGTCATTTTAGGCCTAAGCATTGAAACATTAAAAGGTTTTGGTGTAACCAGGCGTGGTGGCTCACGCCTTTAATCCCAGCACTCGGGAAGCAGAGGAAGGAAGATCTCTGTGAGTTCAAAGCTAGTCTGGTCTCCAAAGTGAGTCTAGGACAGCCAGGGATACATACAGAGAAACCTTGTCTCAAAAAAAAAAAAAAGAAAGAAAAAAAAAAAAAAAAAAAAAAGGTCTTGGTGTATTCAATTATTGGAAAAAGGCCACCACTGGTTTCAGGCCTCCAAAGTTGAGTTAGCCCCATCGGGGCTTCAGGCTTCCCTCCAGGCCACCACGGTTGCTCCACTGGCCTAATAGAACAGTTTATAGTTATTAATAAACATCTTTATTAACTAAATTGTGGTTTCACTAGTAGACCAAACACCTCTCTAAACTATAGCCATGTTGACTGGTTCTTTGCACAGGCTTAGAGCCTTTCTCTGAAGCTACTTCTCCCAGTCTCGTGGCACCAGACCCTAACACTCCATAGTGAGTTCTAAGTCATCTGGGGCTGTATATTGAGACCCTGTTTCAAAAACAGGAATTCAGTGGAATGGCTCAGGGAATAAAAGCGCTTGCACCAAGCCTGATAACCTAAGTTTGATCCACAGAACACACATGGTGAGAGGTGAGAACCACTTCCTACTGTTGTCCTCTGACCTCTACCTGCTCACACTCATGCACACACACACACAAACACATAAATAAATAAATAAATAAATAAATAAATAAATAAATAAATAAATAAATAAATAAATAAATAACAAACAAATAATGTGAAACAAATTTATACTCTTAAAAATCATGAAGGAGCCGGGCGTTGGTGGCGCACGCCTTTAATCCCAGCACTTGGGAGGCAGAGGTAGGCGGATCTCTGTGAGTTCGAGGCCAGCCTGGTCTACAAAGTGAGTCTAGGACAGCCAGAGCTGTTATACAGAGAAACCCTGTCTCGAAAAACCAAAAAAAAAAAAAAAAATCATGAAGGATCAGTCCTACCAAATGACTTAATCCACTAATGGATTTGAAGTCTGAAAAAAAACAAAACAAAACACTGGGAAGTGGTGGAAATGGAAGAAGTGGGTCCCTGCAGGGTATGTCTTTGTCAGCCATATCTTGTCCTGGCCACTTCCTACTAATGCTTCACTCAGCTTCCTGTCCTCCATGATGTCCTAAATCTTCTGAAATGAAAAGCACCCAGAATCTTCCCTTTAAGTCGTTCCCTCAAGTATTTTATCAAAACAACATAAAGGAACTCCACACCATGCTACACCCCATGGAGGAAAGGTCACACGGGGAGGCAGAATTGTGTAGGAGCTACTGCAGTCATCTGGGCCAGGTGTGTGTTCAGACCCCCTCCCCCTCTTTATAAAAAGTTCTGAGTATGCAGGTAAATTTTAAATTAAAATATGAAACACAGGCAGGCAGAGCGCGCCGGCCCGGTGGAAGGGTTCTGGCCTCGGGGTTGCTTCTCGGGACACGTCTGACCTGTACCTGGGTCGCGAGCTGCGGCCAGAGCCTCGGCTGGTAAAGGCGCTGCAGCTTCCCACCATCTTGGGGTGTCAGGCTAGCCCCCGCAGTGGGGCTCACGGTCTGGATCCGCTGTGGAGCGAGCCTAAGCCGGGAGTGGCCTCCCTCGCCGGCGTCACACCTCGAGTCCCAGCTCGCCCCGGGCCTATGGAAGTGCGGGGCGCCCGCCGGCGGAACCCAGAGCGCGGCCCGAGCACGCACGCCCGCCGCCCCGGGGCCCAGAGGAGAAGCGGAGGACTGGCGCGTCCCCTGGGCCCGCGCCCAGGGCTCCGGCGGGGTGCGCCGCGGATCTGGGAGGCCATTTTGAGAACGATCGAGCGGTGGCAAGATGGCTGCGTGGGCACGAGTTTGGACCCGCGAGCTCTTGGAGCGTTATTTCCAAGCGGTGTTGACCCGTGTGACCAGTGCCCACATTTCCTTGATGCAGGACGTGATGAGCAGCACCCCCTCTCAGTTATTCCAGACCCTGGAATGACCCTAAGGCAAAGAGAGTCCAGGGCCCCAACATGAGACCTGTGAAAGTGTGGTTGTGGCCCAGCGTGACCTAGAGACCCCATTCTCACCACACAGGCTGGTGTGAGTCAGTTTGAGGATGAAGGTGGCAGATTGGGATCCATGGGACAGCTTCTTTGGACTTGCCCTCTCCAGATTTCAGCCCAAGAGTCAGTCACAACTGCTTTTCTTTCTCCTATGTCCCTATTCCATCAGTCTCTCTTCTTGAGCCACGGATGCCCTAAAGCAGGCCCTACACATGTGTTTGTGTACGAAGTCACCCATCAAGAGACTTCAGTTAATCAATTTATGTTCATTGAATTCTGCCTTGTGCCAGGCCTAAGTGCTTCATATAACTTGGACCTCCTTAAATAGTTAGGAGTCACTTCCTTAAGTGACTTTTGCCAAAGGTAGAGTGGAGATCCAGAGCTGTTAAGCCTCAGGCCTCCGTTCTTGATTTAAGTCTTTCTTTGCAAGTGCACACACATAAACACAAAGATATATCTTGTCAGTTCTCCTTCCCAGTAACTATCAGGCCTCTCCTGAGCCCACATCCCCTTCTTATTCAGCCCTAACTCACATTTGAGGACTCTCTCATCACCCCACAATGTCTACCCCAAAGCCCTGGCCTAGAATAGAATTTATAATGGGCTATTGCAGTTGCTTTGAGCTTTCTGGTAGCCAAGACAAAGAAATCATGACTTTATAACTTTGCTCAAAAAGGAAGCTCATCAGGATTTGTGAGAAACAAACATTATTCTGATATATAGTTTGTATAGAATTTAGAGCTTGGTGGGCTGGGGCTGTAGCTCGGTGGAGCAAAAGTGTAGAACTTTTGCATAGTGGTTCAATACCCAGCACCAGAAAAAAATATTAATAAAGCTTGGTGATTATGTAGGTTGCGTGCATATGTCACAGATAGGGACATGAGCCCCCAAAACTTGGTTTTCCTTGAGGCCACTAAGTTAGTGAAACAAGAACTAGGACCAGGGATCCTGACTCCCAGTCCAGTCCTCAGTCTCCAGAACCAGGCTTTAGTAGACTTCTCAACAGGGAGATAATTTACTTGTGGCCTATGAACCTCTCACCCTCACTATAAATTCTTTCGACCTGGGCACTGTCTCATTCTTTTCCCTGGTTCACAGTGCTAAGCTGTACTTATTGTTGTAGGAATCTGTAAACATGTGATAAACAAGACCTAAAGCTAAAAAAAAAAAAAAAAAGTATGAAACACAGTCAGTCCTAGCAGGAGTCAGCAAATAATTCTTCACGTTTGCACTTTCTCTACTCCCAGAAGAAAATAATTAAGAAAAGAAAAGATTTCCTTGAGTTGACCAGATGTATTTCCATTTCTTTTGTTCTCTTCTTTGCTTTTCTAGTCCAGGCAAGAAGGGCCCTTCTGCGGAAATCAACAAATAGTTCGTTGCCAAAGAAGAAAATCTGAAAAACATTCATAGGCTTCAAGATAATATCTTTTGAAATCTTCCTTGCACTTCCTTCTAAAATACCTTTTTCTAAAAATAGAATTCTCAGAGTGGCCAAAACAAGTGGTGGGATGTGGGAGTGAGGGACGTTTCTGCTGACTTATAAGATGGATGTGAATTAAAGTAACTAAAATGTGAGCCCATGGTATTGTGATCTGAAGTGCTAACATGTGCCCTTCACCTAAAACACGAAAAATATTTTCAAAACAAACATCATGTGATACTTGGCAGACTGAGTCATATTATCACAGCTCTCCTAGGGAGGGAACTTGTCAAATGGAAACTTTGGAACTACGCTAAAATACAAACGTTGTCTAAATACAACTAAAATTAGGCATGTTTTGAGGCTGGAGAGATGACTCAGCAGTTACAAACACTGCTTGCACTTCCAGAGCGCCCACATGGTGATCTGCAACCATCTCAAACTCTAGTTCCAGGGAACCCCCTACTCCATCTTCTGGCCTCTGTGGACTCCAGACACACTGTGATACATACATATTCCTTCAGGCAACACAGACAGACAGACAGACAGATATTAGGTATATATCTACATATATATAAAATATATGTAGATATATAATATTATATATACTCGTGACTCCGAGTGATTCTAAGTTTCAGTTCTACTGTCCATTTGTCCACTTCAGCACTTAGTTCTTTCCACTTAGGTCTGGGGGTTCTGCAGCCTTCTCACCAGTGAACCCTTGCAGCATGGTTTTCATAAGCTGTGGATAAGTTAAATTCTCCATAGATTGGAGGAGCAAAGAGGCCTCAACTCCAGAGTGGCCATTTAGAAATTCCAGCTCCCTGTCCCACCACCAGAGAAATAAATAAGGCCCCCAGGGGAGAGGCAAGTGGGAACCTCCCTAGGGGCAAAGCCCCCATGGGAATGATGGGAAAACAATGGTATTTCTGCCCAGCAGACATGTGAGCACCCTGCAAGGTAGAGGCCAGCGCTTTGGTTTCCATAGCACAATAGGGTGGGAGGAAAACCTTTGTTCCTTCCAAATAATGTCGGAGAGGGCCTCTTACCTAACATACACCCTCCATTCAGTTCCCCTTTTGTCTTTGTTCTCTCTCATTTCCTTTTATTTCTTTTTTAGTAGAGATTTAAGCCTATAATTCTCATTCCTTCTCAAATTGAGCGCAGTGATTTGTGGTTTTCTTTTTTCTTAAAATTCACTGAATTATTTCTGGGCTTCTGATACCCCCTCCCCTCTTCCTCTCTCCTTCCTCTCCATATGTATGGGTATATGCAGAGGTTTTCAAAGGGCAGCTTACTAATCCAGCTTAGTTAGCCATCAGAATGCACCACATGGATGGACTTACTGTCTCTGCAAACCTGGGTTATCAACCACACATTGGTGTCACCTAGTCCCCTCCCTACACTGGGGCTCCATAGACTACAACAAATATATATACACACAAAATACAAGAGTCCAAAAGCACCCCCCCCATTCAAATATAGAGGATGGGCAACTTGGTCTTCATACAGATGCCTTAGCAAGTGGTAGGGATGCAGTCTCAGTCATGGACTCTGTTACCTGTTAGTGGGACACTTTACCCAGGTGGAGCTGCCATGTTGGGCCCCAGAGCAAGAGGAAGCTCTTATACCTCAGGTGACTGATGAACTGAGGGGGACTGATACGTGGGAGTCCCCCACATTGGAGGAGGATAGGTGGGAAGTGGTAGAGTGTAGGATGGAGGGTCTGGGAAGTGAGGAGGGAGGGGACTGTGATCAAGATGTAACTTGAATAAATAAATGTTTAAAAAAAAAAAGAGTCCAAAAGCACGCAGGGTGTGGTGGTACATGCTTTTAATCCAAGCACAAGCGGACAAGTATGTGAGAGCCAGGACAGTTTACTGTACATGGTGAGTTCCAGGCTACCAGCCAGGGCTACAAAGTGAGACCATCTCAAAACAACAAAACACTAAAGTAAACTAAACTAAAAGAACCAAAAAAAAAAGCATATTAAACATCACATAACACAGAAAATTGCATGATGTCTTATCAATTGCTTTAAAATCCCTCTAATAGATTTCCTCTTTTAAAAATTTATACTCAAAGAAAAAATACAAAATTAGGGATTCAGTTATTTATTCAGATCATTGTCACACTGTATTGAGATGGATAAATGTGTAACCAAATTACTCACACTACCTATGGTGGAGAAAGTGGTGTGGGAATTTTGTCATGGAGCACTTTTCCCTCTCTATGTTACTATATTTTTTAATTTTTGATTTTATTTATTGTGGTAGTACACCTGATGTTGGGGAGTGTGCACGCCATGGTGTCCAGTGGCGACCAAGTCTCCCCTCCCACTTTGACAGCTCTGGGGTTGATCTCAGGTCATTAGGCTGGAGAGGCAGCTTTACCGGCAGAGCCATCTGGCCAACCTCATAGTGCTCCGTTTTAGTAATAAGCTGTTTAGGCTTCTCTCTCTCTCTCTCTTTCTCTCTCTCTCTCTCTCTCTCTCTCTCTCTCTCTCTCTCTCTCTGTGTGTGTGTGTGTGTGTGTGTGTGTGTGTGTGTGTGTGTGTGTATTTATGCTTATACAATGCTGGGGATGGAATCCAGGCTCTCCAGCTCTCCAGCATGTTAGACAAGCCACACTACCACTGATTGATTGATTGATGCCTCGTCATCCTAGTTCCTCCATTTATTTATTTGTTTGTTTGTTTGTTTATTATTTTGAGACTAGGTCTACTATATTCCTAGTCCCAATTCCTGGGCACAAGCAATCTTCCTGCCTTGCTTCCTCACCATTAAGACTCCCCAAGTCTGAAATAGATTTCATTTGAACCAAGTTAACTTTAAAACTGTAGATATGCCAGATCCACCCAATGATCAAGATGATGTCTAAGGCATGTACTACCCTCACTGTGTGGGGATAGTTCTCATACTTGTGGTGTATAAACACAGGGACTCGACCATTTTTATCTGGCACAATTTTCATCCAAAAGAGGAATAAAGCAGTGCACTTATCACTGTGTTCTGCCAGGAGAGACTTTCCATCTTGATAGGGTAATGACAAGGGGAGGCTCAGTTTGCATGTCTGTCAACTAGAACATGGTCCCAGAGGCCGGCTTCTGGCTCCGTACTTTCTAGACCTTATCTCCTCTCGTTATCCATGTGCTTTGATATCTGGAGCTTTTGGACACACTCAGATCACAGTAGGATTTTTGGTCTCATACTTGCATGTCACAGTGCACGATTCCTGAAAGCACTTCTTTCAAAGAAATGCCTAGTTATACTCGGAAGTAGGTGTGAACTTCCACCTTCCCTAAGCACACTGCCAATTACCAAATTGTACACCAGAGGAAATGTAGGAGTGAGGAGAGTCTGAGCGCAATCACAGCAGTCTTAACCAACCGCAAAGAAATGTTTGCAAATTTTGTTATTCACTTATTTACTTACTATGTAGACCAGGCAGGCCTGGAACTTTGACCATGAAGCACCATACCAGGTTTGCAAATTTTATGAACACAGTTCATACACAAAATGGGCATGACCCTGAGTCGTTAATTATCACAAACTGAAGTTTCACCAGCAAATTCTAACATATTACTTTTAAATAGTAAAATCCTGGAAAAAGGATGAATCATCATACCAGACTTGCAAATGTTACAAATATATGGCCCAGGAAAGCCTTCCCAGGAATTTGGAATAAGCCATGCAGGGTATGCTATTGACACATCATGAGCCTTGCAATAAAGTTCTGTATTTAACTTAACTTGATCTATTTTTTTCTTAATTATTACTTGCCTATTCTTTTTTTAATGTTTATTTATTACTTCAGTTTACATCTCCATCACAGTGTCCTCTTTCCACCCCTCCCAGTCCCACCCTCCCACCCTCTACCCCCTATCCCTTCCATCCCACTCCTCCAGAGTGGAGTGTCCCTACATAACAGTCCCCCGCCCCAGTTCAGCAGTCATATGAAGGCCAAGAGCCTCCTCATACTCTGGGGGCAGCTCGATCTATTTTTATTCACTGTGTATGTTTCCAGCGATTGAAATAAGGTTATAGAGCTACATCCCAAGTCCTCAGCTTGATCTTTTAAAATGGAAAAATGATGACTGGATATGAAAGGAAAATAGATATCTCAGTGGTTAAGGGCCCATGCTGCACAATCATGAGGTCTGGAGTTCAGATCCAAAACGTACATAACACACATATAGAAAAACAAGCAGATGCATCCTTATAAATAAAGTGGAACTGCTGCCTTATTGTGGATATATGTATTAATGTATAAATACAAACAAGCACATGCTTGGAGGTAGACTATAGAAATTACAGCCATTTATTTTTTGGTATGACCTTACTTGGTTTGATTGTCCTCTGAGGTCTCATGTGTTGAAATTTAATCCCCGTTTGTGAGGAATTAAAAGGATGGAATCTGTTCCAACTACAGCACTGAGATAAAGGGCTGAGAATGTGATTAGGACTTGATAAGGCCCCTTGCACCTTCCTGCTGGCCGTATGAAAAGAAAGGCCAGGGAGTTGAAGACAAACACGCGCAGTTCATCCCTAACCAGAGACATCTGCAGCACCCTAAGCCTCTGCCAGCAAGAAGGCCACCACCAGATGCAACAACTCAGTGTTGGAACTCTAGAACCGTGAGCCAAAATAAACCTATTTTTTTTCTTTTAAAGATTTTTATGCTATTTTAATTATGTGTGCTAATGTGTCTCTGCCTATGTGGGAATAGGTCCATATGATTGCACCTAAGAGACTAGAGGTAATGTATCCCTCTGGAGCTAGAGATACAGGTGGTTATGAATCACTCAAAAAGGCTGCTGGTCTTCCAGAAGAACAGTACGTGCACTTAACCACTGAGTCATCTCTCCATCCCATAAATCACTTTTCTTTATAACCACCTAGCCTGTGACATTGTGTTACTAGGAACAGAACGTAGACTGACAGATTTATAAAACATTTTTACAAACATATTGAAAAACATGACAAGAATAATAAGAAGGAATGGTAGTCAGATACCAAAATACGAATTTGTGTTATGCCAAACAATGGCTTTCTCCACCCATCAAGCTGCTCCATCTGTACCCTGAACTTAGGAACAAGAATTGCAGTAATCACTTCCTGTCACCTCTCCTTTCCTCCTCTTCTTAAATTTCTCCCCTTTCTAGGTTTTTACTGTTTAAAACATATGCCCTAGAATTTGCTAATAAAACTTCAGTTTTTCATCATTTATTATCTAAGTCCACAAGGGTTTTTGTATATTAATTGTGGTGGAGAAATAAATAAGTGAATATGACTTATCAAAAAAACCTATAAATTTGCTAAAACATTTATAGACTAAAAGAGATTAAGAAGTCATCTAGGGCTGGCAAGATGACTCAGGGTAAAAGTGTGGCTGCCAACTCTGAGGACCTGAATTTGGGCCCCAGGATCCACATGGCACAAGAAGAGAAGCAACATTATAAGTTATTCTTTGACCATCACATGTATACACACACACACACACACACACACACACACAGAGAGAGAGAGAGAGACACACACACATACCCTTAAAAGTTTTAGAAAGAAGTTATCTATTTCCCAGAAGTACAGACATCACAGTTGTTCCAATTGTTGATTCTCTAATTTGCCAAATATTTGCTGTGCATAGAGTCTGTACCTTGATGAACCAGATAACAATGTTTCAAACAATAAAACCAACAAACATTACAATGGGAGGCTGTGATCACAGCAATGAAGGAAATATGAGGAAAAAGTAGTGGGAAGCCTAATTCAGTTTGTGTTTACAGGGGTGGGAAGAAGGGAGACAGAGAAGCCTTCCCTGAGAAAATGGTACTTGTTTTGGGTCTGGAATATGAGTTCTTATTCACATGGGGGGAAAAAGAAAAGAAAAAAAAAAAAAGAAACAAGTATTTCCTGGCCTGGTGGCACATGCCTTTAATCCCAGCACTGGGGAGGCAGAGGCAGACAGATCTCTATGAGTTCAAGGCCAGTCTGGTCTACAAAGTGAGTTCCAGGACAGCTAGAGCTCTGCTATACAGAGAAATCCTGTCTCGAACCCCCCAAAAAAGTATTATAGACTATAGATATGGCTTCAATGTGTCCCCCCAGATTTCAAGGATTGAAAACTTAAGGCCCAAGTTAGTATGTTAATGGCATTTGGAGATGGGTCATAACAGCAGTCCTCATGAATGGATTGATTGATAGGCTACCCAGGAGTGGCTTTCTCATAAAAGCAAGTTCTCTCTAGTTTGTCACCCTATCCCATCATGTTATGCATGTATTATAACACTATGATATGTGATATTATTAAAATACCAGTTACAATACAGCATGGAAACATTCACCAAATATTAGCACCGTGATATTGAATTTCCCAGGCTCTAGAATCATTAGCTAAATAAATCTCTATTTTTAAAGAATAATTAATTGATGATTGATTTGTTATTTCTTGATTCATTCTTTCTTTTCTTTTCTTTCTTTCTTTTTTTTTTCTTGTTTTGGTTTTTTGAGATGGAGTTTCTCTGTGTAACAGCTGTGGCTGTCCTGGACTCACTTTGTAAACCACCCTGTCCTTGAACTCACAGAGATCTGCCTGCCTCTGCCTCCCGAGTTCTGGGATTAAAGGTTTTCGCCACCACGCCCATATTTGATTCATTATTCCAAGGGGGGCTCTCAGTGTATTGCCCAAGCTATTCTCAAGCTCCTTAGACATCCTTGTGCCTCAGACTCCCAAATAGTTAAAACTATGAGGAAACTACCATGCCCAGCTCTAGTCTTATTTATGTTTGTTGTTTTTAATAATGTATGTGTGTGTCTATGTGGGTGTATGTGAGTGTGAATTCAGTGACATCGGAGGCCTGAAGAAGGTGTCAGATCCCTTGGAGCTGGCTGGGTGTACATGTGGTTATGAGCCTCCTGATGGGGGTGCTAAGAACTCATCTTTGGTCCTCTATTAGAGCAAGGGCTTTTATCCACTGAGTCATTTCTCAGCTTTTTGTTTTGTGGGTGTTTGTGTGTTTGTTTGTTTGTTTGTTTATGAAAGGATCTCACTTTAGATGCTTTCTCCAGAGTGCTGGAATGAAATGCCCACACCAGACACCTAGTGACAGATCTATTCTTACACATTATCTAATCTCAAGTGTTCTGTTATATCCATAGGAAATGGACTGAGATAAGGGTAGAGGGTGTGAGAATGCCTTAGAAAGCAAGAAGCGGCACTATTCAAAGGACTGTGAAAATGTGTGTGGTTGGAACAGAGGAAGCACAGAGGGGCCCTGCACAGGAGGAAAGTAGAAATTAGGCAGGTCAGATCATGCCAGGGTTGGGAAGGGAAGTGATTACAGTTTGAAATAAAAGGGTGCATGGCCACTTTAAACTTCTGAAAAAATCCTTTTGAGGTAGAAATGAGAGGAAAAAGTTGGGAGCGGTGTTATTTCCTGTCATTTTTATCACTTTGACTTCTGAACCATGTCAATGTTTTAACAGTCATGAAATAACAATGAATATATTTTATCCCATAAGGGAATATGAACTAAACCAAATGCACCTTACTCCATTTCAAAAGAATAACATAAACACACCAGAGTAAAGGCAGAAAGAGGTGATTCAAGTAATTTATGAACACAGTATTTTGACACCATGCCTTCTTCATCCTGAAGACAATGGACTGTAATTAAATATTGAATATGCGGCTTTTAATATTTATTGTGTATGAGGAAGAGATATAAAGAAATAAGAAAGGGATGAATATGTGTGTACACCTTGGGAACTCCTAGAAGTAATCTGCCCATTAGCAATGAGAACCGGTCAAGGTTTAGGCTTCTGAATGCAGTTTCCAGTAACATGAGCCAAGCTATTGGGGCAATGGCCCACCGCGGCCAGAATTTAGAAGGATTGGATGAACCTGGAATATATTATTGAGGCAGAGTCAGGAAGTGGTTCATAAACGACGAGGTCATCAAAGGAATACGGAAGCCAGCTTGTGAAGGTATTTATGTGGCCAAATAAGGGTATATGCTCAGAGGAAAAAAAGTATTAAACACAGCCACACTGAAGGAAATTAACACATGAATTCGCATTAAGATAGAAAGCATGAGAAGAAGAGAGAAGTGGAAAAGGGAAGAGAGAGGAGAAAGCAGCAGGGGGTTGAAAAAGTTTTCATACGATATCATAACTTGGACAACCGTCATCACCAATAGATTTTAGAGTTTTGGTTGAACATGCTAATTAGAAATCTACATAGTTCTCCCTATAATAGAAAAATAGTTGTAAATCAAAAGATAAACTGTAAGAATTTTGCCTTAGCATACATAGCTATTACGTACTTTTCCCATAGCTGTGACAAAATAAGTAAAAATCAACTGAATGATGGAGAGGCTTATTTTGGCTCCGGGGTTTAAGAGCAATGACAGTCATCACGGGGGATGTGGGGCCGTCGGATGGTTGAATGGAGAGGCACAGTCCCACTTCACACAACAGGAAGACTGCTGGTCACATTGTATCCAGTCAGTAGACAGAGACTTAAATGCTGCTGCTCCTTTCACTGACTCTTTGATTTTGTTTCGTTTGTATACTTAAGAGGACTTGCCCAGCTCACATAGGTTACTGAGTCTGTCTCTAGCACGAGAGAGGGAGAGGGCAGAAGATGGAGAGGGGGAGGGCAGAAGATGGAGAGGGGGAGAGCCGAAGATGGAGAGGGGGAGGGCAGAAGATGGAGAGGGGGAGGGCAGAAGATGGAGAGGGGGAGGGCCGAAGATGGAGAGGGGGAGAGGGAGTGGGTGGAGGTATTGGGAGAGATTGCAAGAGCAGGCCCGCTTTCTTAACTCTCTGGTCACATAGTCCATTTTGTAGTCGCTGCTCTCACAGTGTCCGCCTGCATTATCATCAGGCTTCAGGGACATCATTTCATCAACTGAAGCTTGCCGTCAAAAATATGAGGGTTGAAGCTGGAGAGATGGCTAACAGGTAAAAGTGCAGACTGTTCTTGCAGAGGACTTAAGTTTTGTTCCCAGGAGTCACATGAAGCAGCTCACAGCCACCTGTAATGCCAATTCCAAGGGATCTGATGCCTCTTGCCTCCCCAGTTGCCTGCACTCCCATCCAAAAACCACCAGTGACACATATACGTAATAAAAATAAACTGAGTCTTATTTTTAAAAAGGAAAGGCTGTGGGTATAGCTCAGGACTAGGACTTTTTTTTTCCCTACCATGTTCGAGGCCTTGGGTTTGATCCTGAGCACCAAAAAAATAAACCCTGAATCTTGTCACCCAAAGTAATGCAAACGTTGAAAGGTAGAGGGAAGGCAGGAGAATCAGAAGTTCAAGGTCAACCTCTTCTACACAGAGAGTTGTAAGAAGATAAATGAAATAAATAAATAAATAGATAGATAGATAGATAGATAGATAGATAGATAGATAGATAAATAAGCAAGCAAGAGCTGGGCGTGGTGGTGCACGCCTTTAATCCCAGCACTCGGGAGGCAGAGGCAGGTGGATCTCAGAGTTCTAGGCCAGCCTGGTCTACAAAGCGAGTCCAGGACAACCAAGGATACACAGAGAAACCCTATCTCAAAACAAAAACAAATAAATAAGCAAGCAAACAAGCAAATGTAGTTATTAGAATGTTTAAGTTAATTAATAGACCGGGAATTTGATGAACAGCGGCCACCCTGGTTTGGTCTCCAGTGTCTGCTCTCTTGGTCACTCCTGAGGCTTCACGAGCTCGTTCTGGGTTCCACTCTCTCAGGCCCAGCAAGTCCTGCCTCAGGAACTGCTGAAGAGCTTTGCGACTTAAAGCAAAATTGGAATATGACCTGTACAAGGATTTGAAGTAACTTGAAAAGCACCAACGAGTCTAAACGGAGGATAAATCCGAAGAAGAGGCACTTGACAAGCTTTTAAAAACATGAGAGTAGCAAACTAAAACATGAGACAGGAGAGGCGATTTTGATCCTCCTGCTGGGAGGAGAGGAAGAGGAATATTAAATGTCCAAAGGACTCCCTTTTAGTTAATCCCATCTCCCTGAAACGGACAAGATTGACATTAAGTGGATGCTGCTGATGGGAAGGACTTCACCAGGAAACTTCCGTGCAGCTGAAGCTCTTACTCTCGCTCCACTTTCCGTTTCCGTCATCTTTGATTAATCTCATTACTTCCCATACTCCCCTCTGCTAAGCATTTTGACCCAAATACTTCAATTGTCATTGCTTTCTGAAGTAGGGCATAATGGTGCATGTTCCAAGATGACAAAATGAGGTACTAGGACCTAACAGATGTTTGCACAGGTGTTTTTAACCTCAAAACAATTACACAGAAAACAGGACAAGCTACTATTACTCACAGACCATCTTATAAAGCCTACGACTCCAATGCAGATTTCCAGAAGGAAAATGCTTGCCTCTTCCTTTGATTCTTTCGGCTTCCTACACAGACTTAACGAAGACATCTGCCTGACAATAGTCAGCTTGTCAGATGAGACACGAGGTAACCAAATCTGCTTTGTCATCTGCAAAAAGAGAATCTAAAGAAAAGATGTCAGAAGTATAGAGGCTTGATCCTGCCCTCAGCCCATCCCTTGCTAATATTAAAAATAACGGATGGTGAACAGTTTTACAATTCTCTTAATTTCAACATTCCCTCCTGAGAAACAGAAGAACCCTTATTGCTACTGAAACCCATGAGCAGCATGCATAAAATGGACTTGATAGGGAGAGAAATTGCTTAAGAGAAGATAATTAAAATATTTGGCTTTTTCACCTATCTGAATGTTTGATCCAGCATGCATAAAATTTTACCTGATAGAAAGGAGGCTGGGGTGGGGGAGTTTGTTAAACAGTGAGAAAACAAAGGGCATCCCCTAAAAGATTTGCAATGCAATTTAGAGGAATTTCCACAATGTCCCACACTAGCAGATGACACAATGGAACCACCCCCTAGTTTGTTCCCCATGCAGCTCTTGTCTTTTAATCCTCTCCTCTCCTTTCCTACATCTCAAAAGCAAATAGATAGATGATAGATAGATAGATAGATAGATAGATAGATAGATAGATAGATAGATGTTAGGTAAGTAGATAGATAGAGCCATATAGAGAGCTATAGATATATAGATAATGTAAGAGCAATGAGAAAACAAAGAAATAATTTCTTATGCCCTCTTTGCTGTATATCTTATTACAAATTCTTATTGGTTAGCATGGTATTTAGATTACCTTTTGTAAGTACTGGATGGACACCATGTGATGGATGGATGGATACGTGCATTTGTGACATTCCTCTTAGATTCTATTACACTATGGTATTTTAACAAAGAAGTAATTCAACCCACAACACCAGTTCCTTAGTGGATGTGGATCTGTATTGTGGCTACAGTCACTCACTGCCCACCGATCTCTTCACTGTACATGCTTGTGGTAAAAGCTCAACTTCCTTTGGGGGGAAAAAAGTGTCCCTGATCCTTTTTCCTGTTAAACCTGAGTCAGAGGTGTGACTCAAACTCACCCAATCAGGTTCTTTCTCCTGGGACTATGAATACTCAGTGAGTGAAGGAAAATGAAGGGAGCCTTGTGGAGATGGTTTCCGTGGCAACTGAGACAAGAGGTGTACTAAGTATTTTTGGTTGAAGGATGGTTACCATTTCTCCTCATTCTTGGTCCTATTAAACCTTCATTGCTCCCAAGCCTCCCCCTTGAGCTCCTCCCTCAGCCTGTGATTCCTGCATTAAGAAACGCCAAACCCCATCTCAACCTGCTGATGATCAGTCTCCAGCTGAAGGCTTCAGGGAACAGTTTCTATCTGTTGATCACAGTTGCAAACCACCTCACAAAAGTGACTTTCTAAAAGATAATTTGCAACTATTCTAATTTCAGTAAAACTACATGTGAGAATGAGACATTGTTACATGGCAGTGTGGGAAAATAGACAATACACACTTGGCTAAGAAACATATTTTTAACTACTTCCTCTTTTAAATAATTCCATGAAGGGTTGGAGAGATGGTTCAGTGGTTAATAGTTCTTGCTGTTCTTCCAGAGGAGCCAAGTTCAGTTCTCAGTACCCTTACAGAGTGCCTCACAGCCAGCCTGCAACTCAGCTCTGTGTGATCAGTTGCCCCATTCTGGCTCCCTCAGGCCTCTGCATACACAGTGTATACCCCCACACAGACACACACACAAAAGTATTGAAAGAGATGGAAATTTTTAAAAGACCCCCTTAGCAGGCAGTGAAGCCAGGCCAGCTGGGTTCCAGGAACTTAGCTGACCATAAAGAGGGCGGAATCAAGAATGAAGGTCAATCGAGTCATGAGCCTCAGGAACCAGCTGACCACAAAGTAGATGGTGAAGTAAGATTAGATTCATTCCAGAGAAAAACAAGTATAGGGTGTGTTTTCTGCTGACTAACTAGATAATGGGCTACTTTCCACTTGTGATTTCCCCCATCCCCTTGAGTTGTGGTGCTCCTCTATAAAACCTTTGCCCCCAGGCAGCTGGGGGTCACAACTTCTCTACCCCTGCATGGGATACAAGTTGCGTCCTCAGCGCTGATCCCCAAAATAAACCTCTTGTGATTGCATCAAGATGGTCTCTTGTGAGTTTTTGGGTGGCCGTGATATCCCGAGTGTGGGGTGAGGGACTTCCCTCTCCCAGGTCTTTCAGTATAACTATAAATAAATCTTTAAATAATTCCAGAATGTTCTGTGAAAATGGGAGCCATTTTTTTTTTTTTTTTTTTTGGATTTTAACAAGCCTTGGCCTGAATTGTACAATCCTAGCCCATCTAAGCTAGCTCATAATTCTATTACCCAAATATGACCCCATATATACATACTTCCCCTTGGACTGCCATTCTCCATGATATGCCCATGTTCCTGGCCATGTGGAATGAGGTTCTTTTTTCTAACCCATGGTGTGTGTCTCCTCCATCTTCCTGCTCCTGGCTAGAATGAATTAATCCTCTGTCTAAAGTGCAGGCTTCCTGTTCCAATCTCAAGAAGTCCCACCTTTCTCTGTCATTGCCCAATCTCAGGCCTCAGCATTTATTTAACCAATCAGAGTCAATGAAGAAACAGACAGCAAACAGGACCAATTAACATTATAATGCTTAACATTACAATGGGAGCCATTTTTATAAAAAGAAAAGGGTAGTGTCTTAGTCGGGGTTTCTATTACTGTGATGAACCCCATGACCAAGGAACTTGGGGAGGAAAGGGTTTATTGGGCTTACACTTCCACATCACAGCACATCACTGAAAGAAGCCAGGACCAAAACTCAAACAGGGCAGTAACCCAGAGACAGGAGCTGGTGCAGAGGCCCTGGAGGAATTGCTGCTTACTGACTTGCTTCCCACAGCTTGCTCAGCCTGCTTCCTTATAGAACCCAGGACCCCCATCCCAGGGGTGTCCCCACCCACAATGGAAGGAGCCCTCCCACATCAATCACTAAGAAAATGGCCCACAAGCTTGCCTACAGCCCGATCTTATAGAGGCATTTTCTCAACTGAGGCTCCCTCCTTGGTGATGACTCCAGCTTGTGCCAAGTTGACTTAGGTCTATCCAGCACAGGTAGTTTGCTATGTGAAAGCCTGTCCCTCCACGTTATGGCAGAGTTAGAGAAGATATTAATAGATAAAACCAAAGGCTTTAAATTTGGCAGTGTGAAACTTGAAATTTCTAAAAATGTCTGAATTAGAAAGAGCGCTGTGTGAAAAGGATCAGAGAAATGGTAATGGAGTGACTGGGTGTGACAAACAGATCTGCTATCAGGGCCCCTGTTAATCCTTCTGTTGACAGGCAGCTGAGTCCTGAAAGTACCTGAGGAGCAGAGAGAGGCCCAAAGGTGAGAGAGGACACCTCGGGGACACAAGACACAATTGGATAAGACTCTGCTTGTTAGTACTCATCTTGTGAAAACTCATCCGATGTCTCTGACTTGATTAGGAAATTGCTTTTGATTCTTATTTTTGACATTTCATGGTTTTTATATATCACAGGAGGAAACTTAAAAGTGAATTCCGTGTTATAGTATTTTACCTTACACAAGGCTTAGACAGAATAGAATGAATGTGTGCGTGTGTGAGAGAGAGAGAGAACACAGAAAACCAGATAAATGAATGGAAATCTAAGGTTAAACTGTCTAAATTAAAGTTCATGATGGCAAGAAATGAAAGCCAAGGTCTATATACTAATCCAGGAGCCAAGATATAGTTCACCTAGTAGAGTGCTTATTCAGCATGTTTGAAACTCTGGGTCCAGTTCTCAGCACCTTATGAACACATAAGACTTTGTCCCCACAACATAAAAATAAAAGATTGTTGGGAAACCCTGTTGCTTAGGTCAAAGTCTGACATTACCAGAAAGCCCTGAGCTTGGTGCTAAATGGTGGACTCCCTTTCCCAGTGGGGCTCCCTCCTCTCTGCCTTATCTAGGGAACTGAGACCCTACACTCTCTACCTGAGGAGTGTCACCTAGGAAGTTACAGGTTTACCGTCCTCTCTCCTTATTAGAACCCTGTTCAGTGAGCACTTGGGATTCTTGAAATGCCTCTAACCATACCTGGAGTGTGACCTTTGACACAGTTCCTGGCTAACATTCTTCCCCCAGGTGCCCATAGGATAATTAGGTACTGCGTTCCCCTTCTTATGATAGGACCATGCTGCAAAATGCAAATGAAGCATCCCTGGTACTCCTAGCTCCAGCCAATGATTTATGTTCATCCTAGAAATCCTCACTGTTGCAGAATATTTGATCACATTGTGAACCCCAGGGCTTTTTCTAATTGTGGGATGGCTCAGCCTTTAATCCTAGAGCTTTCTGTTTACTGTAGACAAGTACTTATGGTATGGATCTGCCCTAGCACACACCTTTCTTTAATCCACGAGCTTTCTGTACACAGTATTAAATAAAGTTAGCCCTAGGTCAAGAGGCAAAGTAGGAAACCAGCTGACAGGGATTAAACAGAAAGGAGGGACATTGAGCTGAGGGTATTTAAGACACTATGGAGAAGGAACTTTTCACCTCTGGGCTTTTTCATCTTGGGTTTTCAGCTGAGCAGGAAGATCAGCTGGGTGCTTTCTCTGCGAGCAGGCTTTCAAAATAGCGTCTGGCTCCTCAGTCTTCACTGGTAAAATCAAATGACTGGGATATTTTACTTTTTTTTAAACAACACTCCACCTATTACCAAAGTTCTATATAAGCATCATTCACCCCAATAAAGTTGATCTGACTCTCTGTAGCTGATCAAAGTTGTCATTAATCCATCATACTCTCGGCCATTCATACCCTGTTCTCTATCTTCTGCGCCCCTCAACCACGTGCACTGGTGGCCAAAAGTCATGAGGAAAAGGTGAGACCCACAGCCCCCCTCAAAAGATATTGAGTAAATGAGAGATGATATATACATAATGACTATTGAAAATTGAAGGAAAAATATCCAAGAATTCTGGCTTAAGGACTAGGGGAAAACAGGTGCAGACAAAGAAAAGGCAGCAAAAACCTGTGAGGTGATGGGCTTACAGACACACTGAGAGAACTTAGAAAGCTCATAGGCTCCAATGCAAATAAGAAGTGTTTTTAAAGCCTCTGTGCACATAGAAGAATACCACACATCAAGCAACCTTCTGATAAAGAAAAGGCATTCAGATTGGTTTGTGCACAACCTACTATTATAGCATTAATCATGCTCTCAGTTGTTTTTGTTTTTTTAACAAAACACATTCATCACTAAATTTGGTGAAATACCAAAAAGCATTTGGAAGATGCCAATGATCTATTTTGACATTTCATCACAAGTTAATTTTTTGGAGAACGAGCATGTCTGTATGAGAAAAGTTACAAAGTCAGGGACATGAAGACCCATTAGTATACACATACACACACACAGAAGGGGGTTTAACCAACCAAAATAAACACAAGAAAGGACCAGGGGTTGCAGAGATTGCTCTGCAATTAAGAGCAATGGCTGCTCATCCAGAGGATATGAGTTCAATTTCTAGCACCCACATAACTGCTCACAACCACCTGTAACTCCAGCTCCAGAGGATCTGACACCTTCTTCTAGTCTCCAAGGGCATCTAGATGACTCTATGCAGATGCACACACACACATATACATGAATTTTAAATAAAGTTTCAAAAAATTAGTTGCAGGCAAGATGACTCAGCTTTTTTTAAATGGTTACTTTTGAGTGTGTATGTTTGTGTGTGTGTAGTACCTTCAGAGGCCAGAAGGGGGTGTCAGGTCCCCTGAAGCTTGAGTTACCGGCAGTTGTAAAGCACCTATTTCCAAACTCAGATTCTCTGGAAGAGCAGAAAGTGCTCTTAACCACTGGTTCATTTCTTCACCCCTACCTGGTTTTTATCTTTATGATTTATTTCATTATCCTACACAAGAAAAGCACTGGTGTGGTTGAATGTGACATGTTCCCACAGGCTCTTGTGTTTGAACACTCTACCTGGTTTTGGAAGGTTGTGAGCCTTCAGGAGATGGAGTCCCGCCAGAGGAAGTAGGATGGATGGTGGAAGCCAGCCTTGAAGTTCCTTATCCCAGACCGGTACCTATCTCCTCTCTGTTTCCTGACTGTAGTCTCAGTGTGCTCAACCACCTCATGCTCCTGCTGCCATACCTGCCCTGTTGTGATGGGCTGTGTCCCTTCTTGAACTGTCAATCAAAATAAACCTTTCCCTTCCCTTAAGTTGGTTTTGTCAGGTGTTTTGTCATAGCAAAGAGAAAAATAACCACAGCCCATTGGAATCAAACAAGCATGGCTTCAAATTGGAGCTCAGTTCAGTTATTTGCTGGGAATATGACCTAAAGCAGTTGCTTACTCACTCTAAGCTTTGGTACTTTCCTGTGCAAATGGAGTAAATGTCTACTTTGGTGAGAGTGGCAAGTGATTGTGATATAAATATGGTTAATAATAGGGTCTGGGGAGATAGCTCAGTTGGCTAAGTGACTGCCTTGCAATTATGAGGTCCTGACTTTAATCCCCAGAATCCACATAAAAATTGTGGGCATGATGGCATGTGCCAGTGTGGGCAAATACAGACAGGTTCGATACCCAGCACGCCTGCATAGCCTACTTGTAAGTTACAGGCCAGGGAGAAACCTTGTCTCAGGACTCAGCAGTTAAGACCAATTGCTGCTCTTGAAATGGACCCAAGTTTGATTCCCAGCGCCCATGTCAGGCAGCTCACAACTGCCTGTAACTGCAACTTCAGTGGGGGGATCTGAGCACCCAAGGTCTCTGTGGGAAGCTGCTCTCCCTTGCACACCTGCACGCGTGCGCACACACACACACACACACACACACACACACACACACACCACGCTTTTTTCAATTTTATTTTAGAAAAGCAAGGTGGGCAAGATCTGAACAATGAAACCAGGAGTGTCCTGTGGCCTCCGAGGTCACACACTCATGTCTGTTGTATTAATTGCTTTCTTGTTGCTGTAACCAAGGCAACTCAGAGAAGGAAGGGTTCATTGGAGCTACAGTTCCACAGGGTAAGAGTCCAACATGGTGCGGGAGCCATGGCGGCAAGGCATGTTGGCGTAAGTAGAAAGCTGAGAGCTCACATTCTTGACTCTAAGCTTAGAGAAGGGGAAGCAAACCGGCAGCAGGGCAAGGCCTAAACTTTCAAATCCCACCCCAGTGACATTCAGTGCTACCAACTAGGGACTAAATCCTCAAATACCAGATGCTGTGGGGACATTACTCATTTAAAACATCACACCTGTCCACACATGAACATGTGCACACACATACATATACACACATTCCATAAAACTACACAAGACATTTAATGCCAGAGTTACAGTTTAATACCTGCATCCACGCATGGAGATTTCAGGGCTCCCGTTTATTACTTGCTTTCTTTCCTTGTCTTTACCACCACTGACCACTCTGCCATTCTTACACAAAAGCCCGGGATTTCCATCTTAAAATAAAGTGTTTGGCTGAGGAATGATCTGTTTTAATTTTTTCACAACACCGAAAGATACACACACATTAGGATTGCCAGTCTTTTACACCTTGATGCATATGCTCATTAAGTCCCCTGTTGATCTTAATGGGGGTTAGAAAGACTAGGAAAGGCTACAAAGGCTTAAAAACAGAAGGCTTACATGAATCATCCATAGAAGGGAAAAGGGATACAAAGGAAAACCCAGCCCCAGGGCTGGGGATGCATTTCAGCCCTTAGAGTCACCATAGCATAAAAGCAAGCAGTGCTGGCAGGAGGGTGAGAGGTTCAAGTTCGTCCTTGGCAGCACAATGGTCTCCAGGGGGATCTTCTACTGTAGCTTTGTTAAGCAGACATGCTGTCTAGCTGTCTAATGGCCTTCTAAATGCTATCTTTTCTTTTCTTTTTTATTTTTTTCTTTATTTTTTATTTCTTCAAGTTACATCTCAATCGCAGTCCCCTCCCTATTCCCCCTCCAGTCC
>CAJQZJ010031946.1:607042-618602 GCA_907164525.1 Lophiomys imhausi
AAGTTTAAGGTATATCTTGTTTCCCCCTACAGTTTCCCCTTTCATTCCAACAAATGGCTCTTTCTCTTATAATAATAAATACAATACAAAACAAGAGAGGTAATTAGGCCACAGTTATGAGGGTTATATGGCTTAGCGTACATTCCCAATGTCCACTCCATATGTATTTGGTACCTGACTTTAACATTCTACTATCTAACCATCTCCATGAGTTTAAAGTTCTATATCTAACTCAACATTCATACTAACTTGCAACACAATTTTAAAAGCATCTTCTTAGGTCTATAACAATCTCTTGACTCCTAAACAACTCAAAATTTAATTATGAGACTCTAGCTATCTGTTCTTCAACCACCTCTGAGACCTGAGAGGGATAAATATATCTGATTTTATAGGAAGTACAGGGCCTGCAGCTTCCAGAACTAAGAAATAACATACCAGTGGCTGCCTGGACAGTTCCCATTTTCTCTCCATACATTACAGCATCGATCTTCAGTCGTTTGGCCCCGTTTCTCTGACAGACATTGATTGTAGAGCAGGGATTATGAAGGACTTGCCTACCCTGTCTTGGCAGAGCTAGGCTGTCGACTTACCTGCTTCCAGGTTTTGTCCTTTTTTGACAGCATTCTGTCTACAGTTTGAGCAAAGGGCTTGTCCTACCAAGAGATAGGCTTGCGACTAATTCAGTCATCTCCCACTGGAGATTCTTTGATGCTCATCTTCTACTTGGAGGAGAATAGGGGGTGCTGTCAGGAGTTGATATGTCTCGATATAAAAAAATCTAAAGTTAAGAAAACATCTTTGAATGCCATATTCTGAAGATCTCTTGAAGTTTTTGAAGAGGCCCTATCTATCTCTTATATTAGGATAAGCAGATGTTGCTTGTCTCGTAGCAGCTTTATTTCTGATTAGCTTAGAAAATAACTATAATAGGCTGTCATAGTACCTAACAAAATGACCGGCTTCCATAACTATTAGTTTGCATTTCTTAATTATCCTAAACAGTTTATGACAATTAGTAGTAAAAGGCCAAAACATCACATTTCATTTTTTTTTCTTTACCTCCTAACCCTTCCATCCCAGGCCGGTCACACTAAATCTACTAAAAGAAAAACTGGGAAAAACCCTCGAACTCATTGGCACAGATGACAGCTTCCTGAACAGAACACCAACAGCTCAGGACCTGAGATCAACAATCAATAAATGGGACCTCATGAAACTGAAAAGCTTCTGTAAGGCAAAAGACACTGTCATTCGAATAAAACAGCAGCCTACAGACTGGGAGAAAATCTTCACCAACCCCACATCTGACAGAGGGCTAATATCCAAAAATCTACAAAGAACTCAAAAAATTAAATGCCAAGAAACCAAATAATCCAATCAAAAAATGGGGGATAGAGCTAAATAGAGAATTCACAAAGGAGGAATCCCTAATGGCTGAGAGACACTTGAAGAAATGCTCAACATCCTTAATCATCAGAGAAAGGCAATTTCAAGACGACTCTGAGATTCCATCTCTAAATGCTATCTTTATGGGCATCAGTCAGTGCTTCTCCCACCCTTGGTCAGAGAAACCTCTTTTTGCAGTGGGTAGCAGTCAACGCAGAGACTCCTAAGGGGTTAAACTGCTGAGCATGTAAGTGACTGCTGAGTGCTCATCCCTAAATGAGGAGCCAGGGGAATGCTGTAGAAGAGGAGACAGGGAGGAGAGCTGTGAGATGCTGTCTTCTGGACTTGGTATGGCCTTGTGCTTGTGAAGGAACAGAAGCAGGGTGGCCTGCGCAAGCTCAAGCCAATGGAAGATCCTAGCATGGAGAGGAAAGGGTTTGTGTGGTCGCACCCCTAACTGAGGAGGTATCAGAATTGATGGCTGTTAGAGGAGGAGAGCCATCTTTCCCAGGGGTGGAGTGTAGTTGCTAATGGGTTGACCGTGTGTGTGCAGTCAGTACTACTTGGACTCAGTGGGTTAAAAACAAAAAAGAGGACAGGAAAATGGGAGGGATACATGTTGAGCAGCTCCTACAGAGTAGGAGGGAAGAGCTGAGATTAACACAAATTATACAAACATATGAAAATTGTCAAACATATACATACACACATGCACACATATACATACACACATACATACAGGGAGACACGTGCACACACATGTATATACATACACATATACCTATATACACATATATACATGCCATGCCAAGTTTGTGCCCACATATATGTAGGTAAACAAAATAAATAAATGTGATTAAAAATTTAAAACACTAATAGCATGGGAAGGACACAGAGGAAAACCCATCCAATTTTCAACAGTTGTTAGTATGCAAGAGGCCATGATGGACAACTGTGATATCTTTTATTAAAATTCAGGCATTCATGATGCATCTCTATTTATCCTTAGCCCATATTCTCATGAGACCTGACTGTCACATTATAATCCACCCTCAGTTTATCTGCACATGTGAGTCACTGAAGTGTGTAGGGAACAGGTATAGTTCCATTATCTTCTGATTACAGATAGAGAAACGAAAGCAGAGACAGATAAAGCAATTTCTCTGTGGCCTCACTCCCTGGAGGTAGTTGAACAGGAAAGAGACGCAGTCTGTAATAGATACCTCTTCTGTCAGATAAGAACACCACCCTCCCACCTCAGCTGGGACCTGCCTCTTTCCCAGCCCTGAGTGCCTGCTGATGGAAATCCTATTGAGAGAGAAGAAAATGAATTCTTCAGTCTCTAACCTTCACTGCAGATGATTGCTGTGGAGTCGGAGGCTGTTGGATGAGCCCAGACTTAAGGCTGAAGTTCACAGTGGTTTTGTTTTTTGTTTTTGTGGGGTTTTTCTTTGTACATTAGATGGACATGCCTGTAACATAAAGGACAGTCACCCTTTCCACTAGACCCTCCTTCAGACAGTTTACATTCTAGCATTGTGGAGCCATGCACCTCTGAAACTTGGACACAGGTAAATGTACTATTGACCAATTCAAAACCACACGTGGGCCACTCCTGAGGCAGTGGGCCACTCCTTAAGGTAAAACTGGAGCACACAGAACTCTGGCAGCCAGCCAGCCCCTGAGGCAAGACTTTGGCTTTGTTTTTCCATCAGTTTCTTTCATTTTTAAAGCCATTGTTTAGAAGACAGCAAAGCACACATGTTTCTATACAAGAGTTAGTAAACAAGGGCTGATATTGTTATTTTTATTTATAAAATCTGCTTCCTTGTTTCTAGAGGGGTAAAGTGGTAGATAGTTGTTAAAGCTGAATGTTCAAAACAAAATGATTGGGATGACCAATTTTAGCTAATAGTATATAAAAAGATATGAAAAGCTGAAATCAAAGTTTTTATTATTGCTTAGATTGTGACCACTGTGGATTTAGGTAAGAGAAAAGAGATTCAAAAATTGTGAATGACTTACATGCTTACAGAAACCTTTTAAGGCCAGGTACAGTGGTACATGTTTTTAATCTCAGTACTTGGGAGGCAAAGACAAGAGAATCTCTTGAGTTTGAGGTCAGCCTGGTCTACATAGTGATTCCAGGCCAGCTGGGGCTACACAGAGAAGCCCTGTCTAAAAAGGAAAACTTTTTACCTTTTTCTTTTGTGTGTGTGTGTGTGTGTGTGTGTGTGTGTGTGTGTGCATACCATGGCATGCATGTTGAAGTCAGAGGACAACTTGCAGGAGATTGATCCGTCCTTCCACTGTGTGGGTCCTTGGTACTGAACTCAGGTCCTCAGACTTGGCAATAAGTGCCTCTAGCCACTGAGGCAGTCTCACAAGTCCCACCGAAGAAGATTTTAAAAGTTGGTATAAAGAGACAGAAGTCAATAAGGACAGAGAAACTTTAAATAACAAGATAGCAAGCCTGACCTTTTCTAGGACACACAGAATATATACAAGAATTGATCTCTTAGGAAGTTAGAAAAGGAACAGGAAATTAAATTACAAAAAAACTTCAACTAAAGAAATATTAAAGTTAGGAGAAGTTGTGTCCTCAGTTACATATTCTCATATTTCTGTTGTTTTGTTTTTAACAACTCTTTCAAAATCTGAAAGCCATTCTTTGTTTATTGTCCCCAACAAACACAGGCCCCAAGAACTATTGCTTTCTGACTTTTATTTAGATCACAAGGACATTCTAATGATCATCAGAGGATATTGAAAAAAAGTATGCCAATACATTTTAAATTTTAGATGATACAGATGTAAACACAGTCATCAAAGCTACCATAGTAACAGATAATCTAAATGATGTATTATAAAAAGTGCACTCCCAATTTAATTCCTTCCCACAGAGAAAACCACAGCCCAGATGGCTCTGCTGGTGAATCCTCCACAACGTTTAAACAGACTTTTTTAGAGAACATCAGATCAAGGACTATTTTTCACTATTTCTGAGTGAACCTCATAACCTTGATATGAAAACATGACAGAAGCAGTATGGGAAAGATGAAGTCAATGCCAGCATCTCTCAGGGTACAGGCTGGAAAATCCTAAACAAAGCCCTAACAAATCCAATTTAGCAAAATATAAAAAACCCAACTTCATTCCAGTTTACCTGCACATGTGTGTCACTGAAGTGTGTAGGGAACAGGCATAGCTCCATTATCTTCTGATAACAGGTAGAGAAATGAAAGGAGAGACAGATAAAGCAATTTCTTTATTGGAGGAGGGCAAAATTAGCTAAGATTTTAAAAAATGAATCAAAGCAACTTGTAATATTAGTGACATAAAGGAGATGCATTTGATGATCAAAACAAATGAAAATAATGCTGTGATGATGCTGTTTGTCATGATGCTCACACCACAAAGTCTCAGCAAACTCGGAACGTGAGAGGAGTCGTTGATTTTGTCAGGGAATCAACATGAAATACTCAGCAATAAATGGATGGACACTTTCCTACAGAGTTTTGCAACAAGTCTGAGTGTAATCACCGCTACATTCAACACAGGATTGAAGGTCCCATAGCAAAAAGGGAACTACTGAAGCAGAAAGGGGGGCGGGTAGGAGAGAGAGAGCGCGCGCGCGCGCGCGCGCGCGCGTGTGTGTGTGTGTGTGTGTGTGTGTGTGTGTGTGTGTGTGTGTGTAAAAGTAACTTATCCACCAGATATAATTGTCGTCTCGGAGGCTTACTGCTGAATAAGCTTACTCCTTCTAGTTCTTTCTGCATTCTGGCTGGAGGGTTCAACTCAGCTGTTCTGGCTCAAACTCCTCTCCAAGCTGACTGATTCAAACTGGCTTCTCTCAGCTTCTGACTGAATTGCTCTGCCTGGCCTCTAACCAACTCTAGCAATGTGTTCTAATCTTCTGACTCCTTCTGTCTTCACTGTGTCTAGCTTGTTCTCTCTGTAACCAGTTCCGGTAAAACTGCCCCATAAAAACTGCCTCTGAACTGAATTCCACGAAACTCAACTAATTCAACTCAACTTTCTCTCTGGGTGCTGCTCTTATGAGGCCTCTCTTTCCTGTCTGTTCTCATGAGAGTTGGATGTAACCTATCTCTGACTCATTCTGTCAAATCTTTCTCTGATTTGTCACTTTGTCTGCCTCATCAATTAGATATCACTTTCAAACATGGCTGCTTCCTTCTACAAACTAACTTTGCCTTCATTGTTTGGGATTAAAGGTGTGTACTTAGGGAATGATTATATAGGGATTAAAAGTGTGTCATTCTAACTGGACCACACAGACCTAGACGATCTTTGGATGTGATCCCTGTCCAGAGCAACCATGTTGCTGGATTAAAATTTCTCTACAGAAAGCAAACAAGTAAGCAAGCAAGCAAGAAAGGAGAGAAGGAAGGAAGGATGGAAAGAAAGAAGAAAATAAGGGAAGTGGGGGAGGTACCTATCTGCAGAAACAGGAGAAAAGGAAAACTCAAGAGATTTATGTGTTTGTTCACAGAATTTGTAAAAGAACTATACACTGTTAGCTTTAGCAAGAGGGTTCAGTGGATGTTTTAGTTAGGGTTTCATTGCCAGTGAAGGGTCATTAGCATGACCATGGCAACTCTTATAAAGGAAAACATTTAATTGGGGCCAGCTTACAGTTTCAGAGGTTTAGCCCATTATCATCATGGTGGGAAGCATGTTGGCACACAGGTAGACATGGTACTGGAGAAGGAGCTGAGGGTTCTACATCTTGATCCAAAGGCAGCAAAGAGAGACTGTGAGCCACACTGGGCATAGCTTGAGCATAAGAGACCTCAAAGCCCATCCCCACAATGACATATTTCCTCCTACAAGGCCACACCTATTCCAACAATGCTACACCTCCTAATAGTGCCTCTCTCTATGGGCCAACCATTGAAACACATGAGTCTATAGGGGCCACACCTATTCAAACCACCACAGTGGGGTTACTACATAAAAACATAAATGAATGTATTTATATTTTTAGCACGTATTTAATTATTGTATGTGTATGTATGTGTGTGCATACATATGTAGACATTAAATACAGCTTACAGGAAACTGTTTTCTCCTTCCATCATGTGGGTTCCAGGGTTGAACTCAAGTCAACAGATTGGGGCCAAGAGCCTCTACCCACTGAGAAACCTCACCAGCTCACAAATGCATTTCTCTTCCTACCTCTGATGATAACCATTCTCCTGAGATCTTCTCAAACTCCTAGGTGTTCCTCAATTTGTCTCTTTAAACCAACAATGAACAGAATGGATTAAGAATTTAGATGACACCATCCAAAACACAAAACTATCATCATATATTAAATAAAACAAAAATAGGCAGGATCTATATAAAAAAAATAAAATATAATAGAGAGGCATTAAGAAGACTAGAAAGAAATGAAGGCTGAGCACCAGGAAAACAAGGCAGGAAGATCTCTGAGTTCAAGACAAGACTGGTCTACATCGTGAGCTCCAGGACATCTGCAGCTACATAGGGAGGCCCTGTCTCAAAACAAAACAAAAACCTAAAATATAAAAAAAGGAAAAGAGACACCCCAAGTTCCCAAGTTTATGAGTTTAAAGACTGAATAATATCAAAATGAAATTTTCTTCAAACTGTTCTATACATTCTATGTAATCCCATCTCAAATTCCAATTTATAGTGAATTCACTCAATACATATGTAAGATACATATATAATGATAGTATATTCAGTGTGTATGTATTTGATACAATGCTGATCATAAAATGAAAATATCTTAAAATGGGTTAGAATGATTTCAAAATATGAAAATGACCCCAAACCAGCAAGGACAATATTTGATTATTTATCTTTTTTTTTTTTAATTCATTCCTTTACAAACAAGGTCTCACTAAGTAACTAGCCTCCAAATCATGTTCCCCTTGCCATAGGCTCCTGGATGATGGGATTACAGTGATACACATCCATGCCTGTGATAAGGATACTCCATCTTGAAGAAGTTCATGATGAGGATGGCCACTCCACACAGCACTGAAAGAGCCTTTATGTGATAATACCAGTCAATGATGTGAATATAAATAGCCAGAAACTCTCCTTTTCACATAAAATGAGCATAACCCACACTGAGGGTGGTGGCTTACACCTGTAAAAACACACCGAGGAGGCTGAGGTAGGATGATTGCTGTTAGTTCAAGTCAGCCTGAGCTACAAAGTGAGATGTAATGACAACAACAACAATAATAATAATAATAATAATAATAGATAATAAATAGTACAGTTGCTTGAAACATAGTTTGGTAATACCTAGTCTACAGAGATGACTAAGCACTCAGGTGCAGATGTCTGTCACTGGGTACACAGGTACACCAAGAGACTTTTACACTTGGTTTTGGCCTTGGTTTTTGATTTGGGTTGTTGGTTGGTTTGTTTTTATACAGTGCAGGGGATAAAACACAGGGCCTTGACAGATGCTAAGCTGGTGCTCAGCTGAACCACACTACCAGCCCTGCAGAGAAAGCTCTTGTGTTACTTGGTTATTTGATCTAATCTTAAACTGAAACACCTAGGTGTCTATTAACAATAAATTAAAAAAATGAATTGTAGGTCCATTTATAATAGAAGATTATAAACCAGTGCAGAAGGAAAAAAAAAGCACAATTTCATTAGAAATCTAGATAAATTTGACAAACACATTGAGCATAGAAGCCAATCACGAAATAGTCATACTACTGATCTCGTTTGCTATAAAATTCAAAGCAGAAAAATTTAACTGCAGACAATGTATGCCTAGTGTTAATACTCTAAAGCAAACAGAGATGACTACAGTTATCTGTGAGGGGAGACTGATTATCAGGCATAGTCTTTGGGATGCCGGGTGTAATTACCTCAGTCTTGTTTTAGGAAATATGTTTTTGTTTTGTACATCTTGTGTATATTTTAATTTCAAAGCTTAAAATATGACGGAAACCAGTCGGTAGTATCCAGAGGCATGCTACTTTTAGCAAATAGCCCATTAAATTCAGCCTTCTCCTTTTGTACCTTAAATCTTCCTATGTTACAAGGTGATTGCATGCTAGAGCTATCATCTCAATGGCTTAGGCAGAGACTTCAGATTTTTGTGCAAAGCAAATTGTAAGGATTTCAGAAGAGAAAGAAGAGCAAACATTTCAAACCACATGTATTTTAATTAAGACTTCCTAAGTAGAGAAAACACATCAGCTGTTCCATTTGCGTGTCTCCTGGGGACGCCATAGGAGAGTTCTGCTTTGCAAGGAGAACCGCTGGATGCACATTCAACACAGCGAGACCCATCAGCAAAGACTCTGCTCCTGTGGCAGCCACAGCTGGAAGAAGCCCTGAAACCTGGTAAGTCATCATTGTACTACTGAGCCTCTCGCCATCCTCAACAGGCATTGCACGTACTGGCTTCGGCAACCTCCACCTCCATTATCATGCCAGTTAAGTTATTAAAATTAAAGTATGGGGGCTAGAGAGATTGCCCCGTGGTTAAAGTGCTTGCTGTGCAAGGGGAAAGATTCGGGGTTTGGATCCCCTGAACCCATGTAAATTCTGGGTAGGCACCTGGGGACCCCCCCTGTAAATCGAGTCTCAGAAGGCAGACACTGGAAATCCGCAGAGCAAGATGACTATTGAGAGCAGGCATTCATAAACATAAAGATCCAACTATAGAGTAACAGTGAAGGGATAAACATCCATCTGCTACCATGAAAATGGAAGAAACCTATGAAGCCAAAAGAATAAAGGTATAACTTTTGGGTTTTTTGTTTGTTTGTTTGTTTGTTTCGGTCAATGAACTAGGAAAGCATCTTGCATCTTGTGGATATGGAGGTGCTCTAGATTTGACTGAGAGACCCTGACTCAATGAATAAGAAGGATGATTCTCAATATCAGCTCCATGCCTCTACATGCACACACAAACACATGTGTTCACACACGCAAGACATGCACACACCGAGAAAAATGGGAAATAAATAAATAAAATCAAAGTACAAGCACTGAAGGGTAGAACACGTGTGAAATAATTGTTTTCTTATTGATTTTAGGTTTTTTTAATTGTTTTTTAAGACCTGGGTCTTATGTTTCCCAGGATGGTTTCAAACTATTATGTAGTGGAGGATGATCTTGAACTCCTGATCTTCCTGCTTCTACCTTCAGAAACTGCTAGGATCATAGGTGTGTGTCACCAAGCCCAGTTTTAGGCCTCTCTGGAGACTGAATAGGACTTCATGCATGCTAAGCAAAGATTCAAGAAGGAAATACTTTTACTTTATTTTTCTGTAATATGTATTTATTGTGTTGTGGGGAGGGGAGGCATGCTCATGTCAGTGGAATCGGTTCTCTCCCTCTACCATGTCAAGGGATAGAACTTGACAGGAAAGAACTTGACATCACACTTGACAGGAAGAGCTTTTCTCACAGAGCTGTCTCCCCAGGCCCATGGCTGAAACTCATAAAAGTTCAAAACCCATGTCCTGACTTCTCAGCAAGAGGCCTTCCAAGAAACACTAAAGGTCACTTCTACATTTTTGTAGCTTCATTGGTTTCTTCAGTTTTAATCATACCTGTTGGCTGTTTATCACCTCAGTGTTACTATGCATATATATCTATATGTCTGTGAAATATATATATTTGTAAAAAAACAAAACAAAACCAAATAAAGTGTATCTGTTCATTTCCCTTCCCCCTCTGCTTTACTCTGACTCTAACTTCAAAACTAGTAGAGTAATAGAGAAATCTGTCTACAGCAAACCATGTTAAGCCAATGGGATTTTTTTTTTAACTAACTTATATTTATGTGTGGGTGTTTTGCTGGCATGTATGTCTATGTACCGTGCAAGTGCCTGGTACCAATGGAAGCCAGAAGATGCAAATGGATCCCCTGAAACTGGAGTTACAAATGGTTGTGAGCCATTGTGTGGGTGCTGGGAAGCAAACCTGAGTCTTCTGAAGAGCATCCGTGGCTCCTAACCATTGAGCTATCTCTTCAGTACCACCGATGGAAACCTGAATGTACTCATTACAACTGCACTACATATGAATCATGGGTTTTCTGGAGAGAAGATGCCTCCGTTCTTGTGCAGTGCATGCTAGCTTCTGGAATGAACGTCGATGGTCAAACCTAATAATTGAGGAAACGGTCTGCTTTTGGTGCCAGATAGAACAGCATTTTAAAACCCCAAGAGATCTGCAGAATATGGCATTCAAAGATGTTATCTTAAATTAAGATTTTCTTTTTTTTTTGATATCGAGACATATCAGCTCCTGACAGCACCCCCTATTCTACTCCAAGTAGAAGATAAGCATCAAAGAACCTCCACTGTAAGATGGTTGAATTAATTAGTGGCAAGCCTATCTTTTGGCATGAAAAAACTCCTTGCTCCAACTGCAGACAGACTGCTGTCCAAAAAGGACAAAACTTGGTAGCAGGGAAGTCGTCAGCCTAGCTCTGCCAAGACAGGGTAGGTAAGTCCTTCATAATCCCTGCTCTACAACAAATGTCTGTCAGAGAAACAGGACCCAAAGGCTGAAGACTGATGCAGGAATGTATGGAGAGAAAATGGGAACTGTCCAGGCAGTCACTGGTATGTCATTTCTTAGTTTTGGAAGCTGCAGGCCCTGCACTTCCTATATAAGCAGATATATTTATCCCTCTCAGGTCTCTGAGGTGGTTGAAGAATAGACAGCTAGAGTCTCATAGTTAAATTTTGAGTTGTTTAGGAATCAAGAGGGTGTTATAGATCTAAGAAGATACTCCTAAAATTGTGTTGCAAGTTAGTATGAATGTTGAGTCAGATATAGACCTTTAAACTCATGGAGATGGTTAGATAGTAGAATGTTAAAGTCAGGGGCCAAATATGTATAAACTGGACTTTGGGAAAGTATACTGGGCCATTTAACTCTCATAAATGTGGCATATTTATATCTGTTGTTTTGTATAGTATTTACTGTTATAAGAGAAGGAACCATCTGCTGGACTGAAAGGGAAAGCTGCTGGGGGGAAGAGGGTGGAAGGGCGGGATAGGAAGGGGGAATAGGGAAGGGTTTGTGACTGAGATGTAACTTGAAGAAAAAAAAATAAAGTATTTAAAAAAATAAAATAAAACAAGCTAAATGCTAGAGGGTTTCTTTTTTTTTTTTTTTTTTTTTTTTT
>CAJQZJ010031946.1:633048-647457 GCA_907164525.1 Lophiomys imhausi
TGTGTGTGTGTGTGTGTGTGTGTGTGTGTGTGTGTGTGTGTGTGTGTTCCGAGTATATGTGTGTGTAGGCCCAAGGTCAACATCAAGACTCTCTGTCCCTCTCCACCTTATTGATAGAGATGAAGTCTCTCAATTGAACCTGGAGCTTGCTGTTTCAGTTTTCTAGCTAGCCAGCTTGCCTCCCAGCTCTGTCTTCTGAACACTGTAATAGCAGACACGCCACCACAGCCACTGACATCTCACAGAAATTCTGGGGATCTGAACTCTGTTCCTCACACTGTAAAACAAGTTCCTAACTTGCTGAACCACCACCCCAGCCTAGGACTCTCTTGGAGAAGGATATACATAATAAGCTCTCAGTGTGTCTTACTTTTCTTCTGACACTTGTTTTTGCACTAACCCTCATGCTTAAGCCTGCATCGAAATACCTTTAATAAAATCTCCAATCCTGTTTCATTAACTGGTCCTGAAATTATTTTCAGTGTCAAAGCCACAGATTCCAGTTTTAGCTTCAGACTCCAGTCCTCAGGGTAGCAGTGGGGAGACAGGCATCCTGTGCCTGTACCCCAAAACCCTGAGGTTTCAATTATCCTTAATCAGCTGGGCCAGTTAAGAGTCAGCTCTGAAGGTCTACTCTCCTTCCTCTGTTCTCCCTGAGATTAAGGCTGATAAACAGACACTCTGGAAATTGCCGAGAGTGGGAGAAGGGAAAGGAGCTGCAAGCTTGGAATTTATTCCGTTAATACACAGGCAGGCCTAGAAGGAACCCACTTCATTTCCGCTTTAACCCTCACTGGCTAGGAAATCCCCCGCTGAGAATGAAGAAAGTGATACTAAGGGCTTCCACACTTGACGATGATTTTGTTTGTTGTTTGTTGTTGTTTTTGAGTCAGGGTCTCATTTTCCCTGACTGACTCACTATGAAGGAGGCTGACCTTGAATTCCTGGTCCTCCTGCCTCCACCTCCCATGTGTTAGGACTACAAGCATATGCCACCAGGCCTGATTCTGATCATGATTTTTTAGTTTAGCTTCAATCTTATCAAGGCCTTTCTTCTTGTTCACAGATTTCTAGATTAAAATAACTTAACTACAGAGTGTTCACCAGTTGCTAAACCTGAGAGATATTCCAGGAATATTCTACATTGAAATAAAATGTTTCCTCTTCAACATTTAGTGTGTGTCAGCTTCTCAAATCTCCTGCAATATTGTATGTATGTGTGTGTGAATGTGTGAGCATGTGTGGGTGTGTGAGAGTGTGTGTGTATTATGTATGTGGTGTGTGCATGAGTGTGTGCATGTGTGGGGTGTTGTGTGTGTGCGTGTGTGTGTGTGTGTGTGTGTGTGTGTGTGTGTGTGTGTGTGTGTCTGTGTGTGGTGTGTATGAGTATGTTGGGGGAGGGCACAGAGGGAGTGAGGTGAGGGATGCAGGCCAGAAAGGAACATCAGGTCCTCTGGAGCTAGTGTGACAGGAGTTTATGGCCTGTCCAGTATGAACTCTGGAGTTCAGTGTGAACTCAGAGCAGCAAGTGCTCTTAAACACTGAGCCACCTCTCCCACCCCATCTCTGCAATATTTTGATTTTGCTCAATCCAAAATATCTAACCTCTTTCTGTATTTCTTTCCTTACTAAAGTTTATTACTAACCTGAGGGAAATGACACAGGTGAATCTTGCTTTGCATCATTTAGCTGCCCTACAACTGTATAAAGTTACAAAAAGGTAAAAACTTGTTTTCCTATTCAGTGGTTCATTGAAAGATTTAATAAAAAAAAAAAAAAACTAAAATCATTGCCTTTGGTAATCTGTGGATTTCAATCATATATGTTTTAAGTAAGAAAGATTATTTTCAAGTTTGATAGGAAGATCCTCACACATTTCACATAACATACTCTTTGGCAACAGGAGCCACCCACATGAGGGAAGCTGGGACAGGAGGTCCATCAACAAGATGAAGGAAATCCCTCGCTTTTATAACAATGGTTCTCAACCTGTGGGTCAAGACCCCTTGGGGAATCAAACAACCTTTCCACAGGGATTGCATATCAGGTATCCTGTTTACATTACAATTTGCGACAGTAACAAAATTACAGATATGATGCAGCAAAGAAATTTTATTTTATGGTTGGGGGTCACTACAACAAGAGAAACTGTATTACAGGGTTGCAGAGTTAGGGAAATTGAGAAGCACTGTTACAAAGGCTTCAGCAGGGACACATCTTGAGTTCAGCCCTTGAGGGCAGCCGGTGCTGGATAGGCTATGAGGCCATTATACTATCCCTGCTGGCTTGGGCCTAGGCATCGGGAAACCTGATCCTTTCACCCTGCCCTACCTTGGGACCAGTTCATGCTAAGAGTTCAACAGAACTCAGGTTGCCCTAGGAAGCTGGGACAGGAGCTATACACAGGGAGGCAAGGCTAACCCCTCCCCCCCCAGGGGCAGCATCTGTGACTTTGCTGTCAATTATTTCCCATGGGTAACTCAAACTTTCCAGTGACTGTTTCTAAAAAACAACAAAAAAAAAAACAAAAAAAAAATGTTGAACTGCACGAGAAACTAACTTACTTAAATTACAGACATGTTTCTGGAAGTTTTTCTTTGTGAAAATTCTGTCAATGGAGATGGGAAGTTTCAATGAATTGCAACTTGGAAATTTTATTTTTTCCTTGCTTTTCTTTTATAAACCTACAATTATAAAATTGACTTGAAAGGATAGCTACTTAGATAATCACATCAGAAATTAACTGTACTTATCTTTGCCATACGCCTTATTATTAAATATAATTTTCAATTGTGATTTCACATAATATGACTTATATCTGAATTGAAAAGTATTCACTGAAAATAAAATAGTTTTTAAACCTCTCTTACAACATATGTGTGTATGTATGTGTATGTGTGTTTGCGTGTATGTATGTGAGTGTATGTGTTTGTGTATATGTCTGAGTATATGTATGTGTGTATATGTGTTTGTGTATGTCTGTGTGTACATGTATGACTATGTCTGTGTGTATATCTATGTCTAAGTATACGTATGTACATGCATGTGCATGTCTGTGTATGTTTATGTGTGTATATGTATGTGTGTGTATGTCCATATATATGCATGTGGTGTATGTCTATGTATGTGTGTGTGTTTTACAAGTTCTTGAAAAAAATAAACTATCTTTTTAGAGTTATACAATTATACAAAATTCCTAAGGTCATTCACCTTATATACATGTCTGAGTATATGTGTATGTATGTTTGTGTGTGTGTATGTGCATGTATGTGTGTTTATGTGTTGAAAAATCTAATTCGGCATTTATGCAAATGAGTACTGCATGTGGCTTTATTCTTTGCAGACCTTTTCCTTTTTAAACATGACACCAAACTTCCAAATCTCTACTATTTTGTGGTTTTTCTCTCTATTTAGAAAAGATTAGGTGACATTTTCTCAGCAAATTATAAATTTTCAGCGTATTATTTTTCTCCATCATTCTGTCCTTCCCTCCATTCTTCAGTAAGCCTCCAGCTTACTTTCATGTTACCTTGGGTTTTTGAGCCAGGCACACCACCAGGTACTCTGAAAATCTGAGTTCTCTGGAACCTTCTTTCCTCCTTGTTGCCATTGCACACACTGCCACCCACGCAACAACCAGGCCTTCCAAGCTGAAATGGCACTCATTTTGCTCCAGGAACCTGGCTGTGTCTGGAGCAGAATGGGGCTCCAGAAATGGCGCCCAATATGGGTGAAGTTGATTTAAAACAGACCTAACCAGTGTATCTGGAAAAGAAAACAAAAATCATAGGCATAATTGCTCACATCTTAATCCCAGCACTTTCGAGGGAGAGGCAGGAGGATTCTGAGTTCAAGGTCACCTTTGACTACACAGTGAGTCTGAGGCTAGCCTGGGATTCTGTCAACCTGTATCCCTGTGTCATTTGTGTGTGGTACACGTGCCTGTGTGTATGTATGTTCACATATGTGTCAGTGTGAATGCACCTGTGAGTAAAGGCCAGATGGTGATGTGAGGGCTCTTCCTCCATCACTCTCTACCTTGTATGTAGAGGAGAGCCACTCCCTTCATCCCAGAGATCTCTGATTCCCCAGAGCCAGCTTGCTCTGATCCCAGCTCATGCTTGGCCAGCATTGACCTTTTCCCCATTCACACCTTCTCCATGATTTTTCTAGACAAGGGACATTCTTGAACTCCTGTTGGATCTGAAATCAACTGGGGAAAAAAAAAAAAGGTTTCTTTTTTTTTCCCTGAATTATGAGTTTGTCTGAGTTATGATAAGGCTAACCTACTCCTTTAAAAACTTTGCAGTACTGGGCATTAAACATCAGGGCTCATGCATGCCAGGAAAAAAGTGTTAGTCAGCACTGTAGGCCTGGGTCCTGATGCTTCTGAGGAAAGCCAGAAGCACACCTGTCAGTGCTAATGTGGCAAATGAGAGCACGCCTCGTGCGCTGTAAGCCCAGCACTGCTATGACTTCTGCTGTGGGAACCCGGAGAAAGAAGAGGCTCTATGGGGCTGCAGAGATGGCTCGGTGGTCAAGAGCACTGGTCGCTCTTGCAGAGGGCCCAGGTTCAATTCTAAGCACCCACATGGTGTCTCAGACCCATCTGTAGCTTCAGTTCCAGGGGATCCAACACTCTTCTGGCCTCCACAGGTTCCAAGCTCTCATGCGGTGTACAGACATACCTGCAGGCAAGACACTCATACACGTTTGTAAATTTTTCATCTGGTTTTCTTTCTGTTTATTGCATGGTGGGGGAATCAGGAAATAGGACTTGACCATGTTTGGCCAAGTGATCTGTACTGACTATGATGACCCCACCCTCTATTTGACTCTTAAGACTTTATTGGTGATAGCAGTTGTGTTTGGACATTCAGTTTGTCTTACTCTTTTGTTTTATTTCTTAATTTGTTCAAAATCCAGAAAGGAGGAGGCTGGAGAGATGGCTCAGCAACTAAAACTGTTTACAGTGCAACCATGATGTAGGCGTAAGATAAATTAGATTTAGAAAATATATAGGGGTTTCTGATACTGTCTCTTAATTCAGGGCATGAAGAGCATTATCAGCATGTGGACTAAAAACAGGAAACAAACAGGAGACTTAATAGACTGAAAAACAAGGTTGAAGTCAGGAAAAACAGGAAAGACTCAATAGACTGAAAACAAGGTTGAAGTCAGGAAAAACAGGAAAGACTTAATGGACTTGAAGAAACAAAGTATCTGGCCTGACATTGTTTTCAGCTGCTAAGTGGGCAGAGCCCAAATTAAGCTGAAACAGTTCCTCCTATTTAAGGACAGTGCATGGAACCCAGAAGGAGAAGAGGCCCCTGATGCTAGAGAGCTCCAAGAGTCCTGCTGAAAAAACTGCTGGCCATCAAATGATGGCCAGATTTCCCTGAAGCAGAAAGAAGCTGGTGAGCAAAGAAAGCCTGAGCAAGACACCAAAAGGCCAAGGACTAAACCCTGTGGCTCAGCTTTTGCCTAGAGGGGTTTGATCTGTCCGAACAGTGGCCTAAAGAAAATTGTGCCTGGCTTTAAGGACTGAGGCAGAGCAGCTGAGTTCCTGATTCAAAAGAAGTAAGTTGGCCTGCAGACGGCTGGGGTCTCCCACACAGAAGAAAGCATGAAGCCTTATTTAAGGTGAGACTGCAATAACCAACTTACCCTGATGAACCTGCATCTGAGAGATCCAGAAAAAGGACTGCTAAGTGCATTAAAGAATCTACAACAAAGACTGTGTTCCTGACGACTGAGAACCTGCCCCAGAGACTGTATCATTCTAAAAGGTTATGAAAGTAGTTGTTATAACTATCAATAGGTTTAGTGGATAGGTTAAATGGGTTGTAGGAATTTATAGGATTAATAGTTAAGAAATTGTTGGTGTTTGTTATAAGTGAATTTAGTAATAAATAAATAAGTGTTAAATAATTATTAAAAGTTCGGTTACACCATGAGAATAAGAGTTAGGATCCCAGTCCCCACATAACAAGCCAGGTGTCTCACAAGTGCCTTTATTTCCAGGTCTAAGGGATCTGACACCCCTAACTGGACATCAGGCCTTTACCATTGGTGTACAAATACTTATGTGTATACTCATAGAGATACACACAAACTTATAAATGAATTTTTAAAAATCTCCAGAGGGGCTGGAGATATGGCTCAATATTTTAGAGCATTTGCTGCTGTCACAGAGGTCTTAAATTTGGTTCTCAGTACCCCATGTGTCCAGGCATGCAGTTTACAATCATCTATAAAATGCCCATCCCAGGGCATCCAACACCTTCTTCTGGACTCCTCAGGCACTGAGCACACTACACATGTGATGCGCTTACATGCACACAGGCAAAACACTCACACACAATATATACGTGTGTGTGTGTGTGTGTGTGTGTGTGTGTGTGTGTGTGTGTGTCTGGAGAATAAAAAAAAAAAAGACATTATCAGGCATCTCTAGTGAGAGATCACAAAATGGATGGATCGGATGCCAACATTGAAAAGTAAAACAGAAAGAGTAGAGTTAGGAGGAGACATAGGGGAACTAAGACATTGATGGGAGTGGCTCCTGGTGAGGTCAGGACAGATTTTAGACTGTGGTGGATACTAGGACATTTTGAACTTGGTGGTTTGTAGAGGTTTGTATTTATGAAGCTATTTGACCAGCAGGATCATAGCTTCTAGCTCTTACAACCTGAGAGCTCAACTTTGAGTTCTGGGTCAGGCGTTATGATCACTACATTTTATGGTGGCTTTGCTTTTTGTTTGTTGTGTTTATTTGCTTGCTTGTTTGTTTTGATGCAGGATCTCGTGTAGCCCAGGCTAGCTAGCCTAGAACTGACCCTGAACTCCTGATCTATAGAGGCAAATGCTTGTATGTATTTTCTGTGTGACCTCTCATGGACTACTCAGGGAACAAAGAAGATTTGAAACAAGTGTGCACAACTTGCCACTGTGAATCCTATAAACAGATATGCAAGCCGCAGGAGTCTTAGAAAGAGGAACCACAGGATTCCGGCTGCTACAATTTACTACACAGCCCCATGTTCCTCATACAGGCCAAGGAAACCCTCACTAAAATTACTCAGGGCACAGACCTTTGAGATTTGAAAGAGCATAAAACAATTCTGATCTTTTTCCCCCCTGTGTTTCTCAGCCTGGTCTGAGGTTTTAAGTTAGACAAATGAGAGGTTTGTGTCCACTGAGTCCTTAAGGTGATTCTGACTTCCAGTCTTCTAGTGGACTCCAAAGTCCATTAAACTTTGATGCACTGAGGAGGAAGGAAACACCAAGGGGCTGGTTTCCACAGCATCCCATGGGGTCTATTGGTGGGATCAGGTTGTCGTGACCACAGAATGTCACATTAGCTCTGGATGTAGTCATCACACTCGGTGGAGGAACTTCTCCACAAATAAGTGTTATAGCTCTACGGGGTTCAAGGAAGTAAGAATCAGGGGTTTTCAATATCAAATATGAGAAAGAAAAGCACTTCAAATGAGAGGAAGTGGCGTTGAGTATCACCATTGCTAACGTCTGAATTTTGCAGTATCTCATGTACCAATCTCCAGAAAAAGCAATAGAATGCAAATGCAGGGTTTTTCACCATAGCCCCTGTAAAAGCATAGAGCTAAAGATCTGTTCTTTCCAATTAAAAGTCTAGACTGAGAGACAGACATGGTGGGGCACACCTGTCATCCAGCACTTGAGAAGCTGGGACAGGAAGATCAGAAGTGCAGGGCTATTCTCAGCTACACAGCAAGTTCAAGGCCAGCCTGCTCTACATGAGATCGTATCTTGACAAAGTTAGAAATTCTCAAGCTATTGTGGCTTTTGTTTCAGCACGGTGGAGGTGGAGGCAGGAAGATCACCACAAGTTTGAAGCCAGCCTGGTGTGCATGTTGATATCCAGGGATACTTAGTGAGACATTGTATAAAATAATAAAATAAATTGAATTAAAATATAAAAGTAGATTCTTTTTATCCCCTAAGTAATTCTGCCCATCACAGTATTTCATTTTAGACATGAATTACATCACCTCTTCTCTCCCTTTCCAGGTCAGTCTTGCTGTTCATATCTAAACAAGATGGACTGGGCCTCTACCCAAGAGATTTCAGGCATACAGCCCCTCCCTAGACATCATGAAGACATACAGTAAGTCCTTGAACATTTCACAAATTCATCCTGAGTGTTTTGGGTCAACTCCTTCTGGGCTGTTGTTTCAGATCTTTCCATGAAGACACAGATACCTTCAGAAAGGTAGAAATAGAATCCCCTCATTTTAAATGCAGAAAGCACAGCAAAGCAATGTTTTAGCATACTTTCCTAAGGCTTGAAGAAGTTGTAGAGAACTAAACAGGACAGCAATGTGTGCTGTTCACCAAGAACCTGGAGTTATGGGCCTTTTCACAGATGTCCCCTGATGACCCCTATGGTGGTAGAGACTAACCCTGGAGACCTGATGTTGCGGCTCAGGTGCTCTACCACCGAGCAATATCCCCAGTCCTATTTTTTGTTCTGACTTTTTATTCTGAGATATGGTTACAATCCTCCTGTATCGGCCTCCCAAGTAGCTTAATGTTTGATTATAATTTCTGTGCCTTCAGACCATACTTCTCTGGGAACTCTTGCTTTCTCTTGGCACATTCAAAGAATCCTCTTAATCATGTCTAAACAGAAGTCTCTTCCACTCTTTTGTCTCCAAAGTACCAAATTCCCAAGGTCAGCCAAAGAAAGCAACGCCAAGTCAGTATAATTAAAATCTCTTCTGAAAGTCATGTAGTCCCCAAAGAATTTATAACAGACTGAGAGATCTATTTCTGGATGACCTTATCAATGAGCTTCCCTCAGGATCATGGTAAGTACTTAATTTATAAATCCCAGCTTGTTAAGATGTTATTTATTAAGCTTCCCTTCTTTTTTAATTACTATTTTTTTATTTCTTCAAGTTACATCTCAATCACAATCCCCTCCCTACTCCCCCTCCAGTCTCACCCTCCCACCCTCTTCCCCCTCACCCCCCCATCTGCTTCCTTTTTTTTAAGTTTAAGGTATATCTTCCCCCCCCCAACAGCTCCCCTTTTCAGTCCAATAAATGGTTCTTTCTCTTATGACAACAAATAAAATACAAAACAACAACAATAATTGGGCCACAATTTTGAGAATTATAAGGCTTAGCATACATTCCCAATGTCCAGTCCATACGTATTTGGCAAGCTTCCCTTCTTTTGGATTAAAAAAAAATCAAATTATTGCCCAACTTGGTAGCACAGACCTTTAATCCTAGCACTTGGGAGCAGAGGCCTGTGTGAGTGGCTCACAAGTGGATCTGTGTAAGTTCAGGGTCAACCAGGGTTACACAGTGAGACCCTGTCTAAAATAATAATAGTAATAAAGATGATGATGATGATGATGATGATAAATTGTTATTGTTGCAAGATGTGGTGGTGCAAACCGGGGATATCAACAGTTGGGGATAGAAGAATCAGGAGTTCAAGAGCAACTTCAGGGACAGGTAAGATGGATTAGTAAGTAAAATTCTACCCAAGCTGTCCTGATGACCTAAGTAGGATCCCCAGAACCCTCATAAATATAGAAGGAGAAAAAATTAACTCCACAAAATTGTCCTCATTGCTCCATATACATACTGCAAATGAACACACACACACACACACACACACACACACACACACACACACAAAAGAAAGAAAAGAAAGGAAGGAAAGAAATGTATGTTCCTATTAGAATACACAGTCCTAGGTTCCACCCACAATAAGTTTACTTTAAGAGAACAGCTATTTCTTTGTGATTTTTCCTTTTCATAGGCAGAAGGGTAATAAAAGCATGCACTTCTGCATTTTCTTATATACCTGCACAGTTCCAGCACACCACAGTCCTTTGGCTCATTCCCAGGAACCTTCATATGTGTATTCTGAGGACAGCAAACTACTTGGCTTGTGGAGATATTTATTAAGAAGCTGACTGGGTTGTGAGCCCTTTGAAAAGTAGTCTACAGAAGAGCACACTTAGGGCAGGGAAGAGAATAGGGGTGTGGCATTTTGCTGACCAAAGAGTTACTGAAAATTATCTGAGAATTACCGCTTGAAAGAAAGCTTCTTCACCCACTGAACTTTGTACTCCTTTGCAGGGTGTGGTAGGCTTAGTCAGAAAGAAAGGAGGTTTCTAGAAGTCTCACTGTTCTCATTTTCAATCATGGTTGCTCCTGCAAAGTCGAAGCAATACTTAGTGATTTGGTCTGCCATCTCTGTTTACTATAAATGCCTTAAAATTGTGAACCTGAACCAGTTTAGTAAGAGGTGAATGAAGAGTTGAAATTTAGAAATCCTTGAAAGATTGTCACGGGAGAGAAAAAAAACCCAAAAAGTTTGCGTGTGGTTTCAACAAACTTCTTGTGTTAAATCTACCTTAGAGTTTATGGGTGATGCTGTTGACTTCCATGTATTCTCATAAAACTTGATTGCCTAATTAAAACATAGTTATTGGCAAAGTTGATTTTTTTTAAACTCTTGGCTCAGGGAGCATTTCAGAAGAAAAGAGGGAAATATTATAAGACCCAGAGGATCAAGGGGTTTGCTGTGACATTGTGTCTCCTAGTCATGTCAGAAGTTACACCCATGAAGTCTCACCAACATGACCGCCTAAACATGAGCTAAACAAGGACAGAAACAGATATGCTGAAGTGGATGGGGAAAGACCCTACACAAAGAACTACGGGCAACTAAGGAATGCTGAAGGTGAGCTAATCTTCCCCAGGGAAGAGCACACTTTCAGTTATCCAATACCAAATAGTCATCCCTGGAAGCATGCATACAAGTAACATTACACAGACTGAGCATTTTGCATTTAAGAATATTATGTATGAGAAGTTAGTAAGAATGTTGAGTCAGATATAGACCTTTAAACTCATGGAGATGGTTAGATAGTAGAATGTTAAAGTCAGGGGCCAAATATGTATAAACTGGACATTGGGAAGGTATACAGGGCCATTTAACTCTCATAAATGTGGCATATTTATATCTGTTGTTTTGTATAGTATTTACTGTTATAAGAGAAGGAATCATCTGTTGGACTGAAAGGGGAAACTTCTGGGGGGAAGAGGGTGGAAGGGCGGGATAGGAAGGGGGAATAGGGAGGGGTTTGTGACTGAGATATAACTTGAAGAAAAAAAATAAAGTATTTAAAAAAAAAGAATATTATGTATGTTTATTACATATATACATGTCACAATACTTACTGAAAAAAGAGGCCATGAATTGGAAAGAGAACATGAAAGGATATATGAGAGAGTTTGCGGGGAGGAAAGGGAAGGGGACATTATAAAATTATAATCTCAAAAAAAGAAAAATAATAAAAAGGAGAAATAACCCATGTAAATGACAGTAGAAAACTACTATTTGTTTTATATGACAGCATGTCACTGTGCAGAATGTATTACTGTCCTACTTTACCTACCAAAATGGGATTCTCCAAATGCAGTCTGTGCATGTTAATAAGTCTTTTCATCTTAGTTGCAGGGTAAATGAACCTCTGAGGAACACCCAGAGACACAAAGACATGTCCAAACACGTAAGTCAGCACAGAGTAAAACAGCAAGTGTGTCCTGTCCTGTATATTGCAACCTTGTAGCTGTGACTAATTTTGATTGCACAATTTTTAGAGCACTTTTTTTTCTTTATTACACAAACATGATAAGGACACAAAGACTTATTTTTTAAATATAGGCCACTGATCTTTCAGGAGAATGTTCTGAGAACCTCATTTCTTATCACACTAACCCCCCACTCTTCACTGGATCACCCAATAAAGACAAGATTTTTTTTCAAGCATTGTGTTTGAGCTGGGTTTGTAGCAATTAAAAGCTAACCGTGAGGAATCCTGGGCGTACAGCAAGGGTTGTCTTAATAGTATTTTAACTGAATAAAAGCAAGCATATTTAAAATAACAGTTAAGTCAAAGAATATTGCCCTATCCCAATAGTTTGGATTTTTACGTAAGTTTCACAGCACCCATTTCAAGAAATTACCATTTAATGTTCTCCATACCTATCTGGAGTCAGTGTTTTATTTTTTGTTTGCTTGTTTTTGTTGTTAGGTTAGTTGGTTGGTTGGTTGGTTTTTAACAAAGGTTCACAGTGACTCTGGCTGGCCTGGAACTAGCTATGCAGACCAGGTTAGCCTTGAACTCAGAAACCCACCTGCCTCTGCTTCCCAAGTACTTGGATTAAAGGTATGAGAAAATACTCCTAATACTAAAGGTAAATATTGTATTTTTTTTATTTGTATGTATACATGTGAGTGAGCCTGTGGAGGTCAGATGATGACTACAGGGGTCTGTTTTCTCCTTCCATCATGTGGATCCCAGAAAACTGAACTCAGATCACCAAGCTTAGATACCTCCCTGGAGCAGCAAATCATCTTTAAAAAAAAAAAAAAAAAAAGTTTGTGATAGAAAAAATAAATAAAGCTGGGCATGGTGGTGCACGCCTTTAATCCCAGCACTCGGAGGCAGAGGCAGGTGGATCACTGTGAGTTTGAGGCCAGTCTGGTCTACAAAGCAAGTCCAGGACAGCCAGAGCTGTTACACAGAGAAACCCTGTCTCGAAAAACCAAAAAAAAAAAAAAAAAAAAAGAAATAAGAAAAATTAACTGCTTACTACACAGCTTTGTAAAGCTTTTCTGCTTCAAATGGGATAAGAGTAGGTTCTTAGACAGAATTTTCTGAGCCCCCGTAGCATATTGAAGCAAACGACTTTTATGCAATTACAAAGTCTGCTACAGTTGTGAGCAAGCACAGAACAGTAGAGCTGTTACATTTTTGCTCCATTATTCCCATCGCTTGTCAGCCTTGTGGCTAATGTCACAAACAAAGAATAGCCTCAGGGTCCCACAAAGGAACACCCGAACAGACCAAGAGTTGCCAGGCATGGCAGTTCCTTCTGCAGAGGATGCACCAGACTCAAACCTGACTAATAGCAAGTACTCGTGGCCAAGGCGGCTTCTGTCTCCTTCTGTCGGTGGGAGCTTCACAGTCTGAGGAGATTGGCTAATCAGTGACAAGCGGAAGGGGAACATTCAGGAAATATGAACCATTTCTGGGCTAACTAGCTTCAGTAGAAAAAAAATCATTTCTTGCACAAAGATCTAGGATGGAATCCTCATTCTAACAGTCTGTCTTTGTTTTCAATGCAATGCTCTCTTTGGAAAATGTGAATATGTTATGTAATCTAAGAGGGATTTTTTTTTCTTTTTTTTACTTTATTTTTTATTTCTTCAAGTTACATCTCAATTGAAATCCCCTCCCTACCCCGCCTCCAGTCCCACCCTCCCACCCTCTTCCGCCTCAACCCACCCCTCCCCTTCCTTTTTTTTTAAGTTTAAGATATATCTTTTCCCCCCAACAGCTCCCCCTTTCAGTCCAACAAATGGCTCTTACTCTTATAATAATAAATACAATACAAAACAACAGAGGTAATTAGGCCAAAATTATGAGAGTTATATGGCTTGGCATACAATCCCAATGTCCAGTCTATATGTATTTGGCACCTGACTTCAACATTCTACTGTCGATCTATCTCCATGAGTTTAAAGTTCTATATCCAACTCAACTTTCATCCCAATTTAAAAAGCATCTTCTTAGAACACCCTCTTGATTCCCAAACAACTCAAAATTTAACTATGAGACTCTAGCTATCTATTCTTCAACCACCTCAGAGACCTGAGAGGGACAAATATATCTGATTATATAGGAAGTGCAAGGCTGCAGCTTCCCAATCTAAGAAATGACATACCAGTGGCTGCCTGGACAGCTCCCATTTTCTCTCCATACATTACAGCATCAATCTTCAGTCATTTGGCCACATTTCTCTGACAGACATTGATTGTAGAGCAGGGGTTATGAAGGACTCTCCTACCCTGTCTTGGCAGAGCTAGGCTGTCGACTTACCTGCTTCCAAGTTTTGTCCTTTTTGGACAGCAGTCTGTCTACAGTTGAAGCAAGGGGTTTTTCCTACCCTGTCTTGGTAGAGTTAGGCTGTCGATTTCCCCGCTACCAAGTTTTGTCCTTTTTGGACAGCAGTCTGTCTGCAGTTGGTGCAAGGGGTTTTTTCATGCCAAGAGAAAGGCTTGCCACCAATTCAACCATCTTACAGTGGAGGTTCTTCGATGCTTATCCTCTACTTGGAGTAGAATAGGGTTGCCGTCTTGATATAAAAAAAAAATCTTGATTTAAGATAACATCTTTGAATGCCATATTCTGCAGATCTCAAGGGGTTTTTGAAGATGCCCTATCCATCTCAACCTGATTACTGGGTAGTTTAGAGAATATCTGTGATAGACTGTCATAGTAGCCAACAAAGAGACATGTTTGCATGACTAGGAGTTTGTTTTAACTATCCT
>CAJQZJ010031946.1:647857-666337 GCA_907164525.1 Lophiomys imhausi
AACAAAGAGACATGTTTGCATGACTAGGAGTTTGTTTTAACTATCCTAGACCGTTTTAGACGGTTGGTATCAAGAGGTCAGAGCTTCACATTTTATTTTTAAGTATCTCTAGGTATGATACCATTGGGAAGCATTACCTTTAAATTTGTATCAATATACAAAGATCTATTCAATTGTGGTTAAATATACTCTAATTATGTATCAATATACCAAGATCAATGCCTATGTAGCCCAATATAATCTTAATATTACGTCCATATGGAAGGGTCAATACCATTGTGGCCAACTATAATCTTAATTTTGTATCAATATACAAAGATCAATACCGGTGTAATCCAATACAATCTTATTTTTGCACAATAAACAATGGTCAATACCACTTTAGCCAAATAAACTACTAATTTTGTATCAATATACAAAGGTATAAGGGCATATTCAATAATCTGCCCCTTCTTCCTGGACCTTCCTGTGCTATGTCTATATCTCATTTTTCTCAAGCCCATGCACTCCTACATAGGAGAGGAAGAAGGATACAGAAAAGGAAAAGTAGGAATTCCCTGGGGCTACCCCTAAGAGGGATTTTTTAAAGGTTATATCTACCTCTGTGCTAAAGAATTGTTTTGATAAATTAATTAATAATTAAAATCCAAACTCAGCCTAGTAAAATTGACAGAAATTTTTTTTTTCAATGACATCCAAAAGGAAGATTTGGCTGATGGAAGAATGTGATTTTTTAGTAACCAAAAGGAACCAAAAGTGTTCAATGTATTCATTTTAACTAAAGCAAGACAGCTGAGGTAAGGTGTGTGACCACCATGGCTGACATTCAAGCAGTGCAGATATTTTTTTCTCAGCCTCTCCATCCATTTCTCTCAATTTCAAGTAAACTTCCAGTCATCGCCCCCCTCAGAATGATCTCCAGCTCTACGTGTCCCCCGCTCTGAGACAGGATGCTGTGGCTCCTACAACATAAAGTCTCATCCCTCAAGTGGCCAGACCTCAGCTTAGAGCAAACAGTTCTCAGAAGCATTGCCTTGTTCCCATGATCTGGACCTGATTACAGAGGCAAGTCAAAAATTATTCCTCCAACCAGTTAGGCAGAAACCTGGGGAGCGAGGCAAGAGGCGAGTCATGAAGGAAAGCCACAAAGCACAGATAACTTTGTCAGGAGTGAGGAAAGACAACTGGCACTCTCAAGGGGCAGAGCTCTATGAATCTGGGCAACAACAGCATTATGAATTAAATGAGACAGGAAAAGACAAGCAGTTACTGCCCCTTCAGTATGTGATATATTAACCAGGTCAAATGCTCCAACTGCTCTGACTCCAACAAAAGAAAGAGAAAGCGGCCCTTAAAAGTCAGTCACATAAAAACTGTCATGTATGCAGTCTTGGTCTTCCTGGGTTTTGTTTTTATAACTCTTGTTTCTGGGTCTCTAGGTCAAATTGGCTAGCATCTATTTTTTTTTTCCAGTTTATCAAGTCAAGACAAACCTCACTGGTCCCACAATTTGTAAGCATACGTTTTAGCTGGAAACAGGCTGCACTTGAAATTAAAGTTGGTTTGCTTGGATGTAAATTCCGCTGGCTTTACTATCTTAAGCAAATTTTAAAAAAATCATTTCTCCATAGGAGGATACAAGCATTGCCCTTATCAATATGCAGAACAGATATTGATGAGTGTCCCACAAACGAGGCAACTAATACATATTTGGTTTAATAGCTATTATTCTGTTCATCTGTGACTTTGTATTGACAGATTCTATCTATGGAGAATTTCAAGGTCAAATTCATGTAATAGTATCTTTTTATCATATATGTATCCTCAGGCTATGAAATATCATCTTATGTGTTTAAATTAATTAAATGTATCCTTCTATTGGTGATATAGTAATTCAGCCAAGCTGTATGCACTTTTTCCATTCAATAAGCACTTATTGGGAATCACTGAATGTCAGCTCCCAACTAGAACCTAGAAATCAGCACAGGAGGACAGAAAGCAGGAGGAAGGGGCTTTCAGCAACATAGAGCCTTTGCTTTTCCTGGTGCCACCCACCATTTGATGAGGAGCGATTATTTCTCACTTGCCCTAGAGGAAGAAGTTTCGGTGCTTGAAAAATGGAACAAGGAGGGACTATACACTTAACCTAAAGTGTGTGTGTGAAGCAAGGGGTGCCTACAGTTATGTCCTTTCCTTTCAGGGAGTCCAACAAAGGCAGAGAATAAGGAGTGAGACACGAGTACAGCTGTGAAATCAAACAGGAGAGTTCACAGAGATGTCTACTTCAACAGTGAAGAAGTATGGTGAAGAGCAAACACACGAGGACTTCTTAAAAAATTACTTTTTAATTTATTATTATGTGTATGTGTATGTCTATGAATGTGAGCGTGGGTGTGCATGTGGAGGTCAGACAACAGCTTCTGGTATCTGTTCTCACCTTCCACCTTGCTTGAGACAAGGTCTCTGTTCACTAATGCCAGGCTAATGGGCACCCACATTTGTGGGGACCCTCATCTCTGCCTCCCATATCCCTGCAGAACCCTGTGATTACAGATATGTATGCCTGCTATTACAGGGGTTCTAGGAATTCAAACTCTGGTCCTTATGTTTGTGTGGCAGCTTCTTTACCCACTGAATCATGTCCTTAGCCTGCCAAATGTACTTTCTGCTCATCCTAAATTATGTTAAAATAATAAACAATAAAAATAATTTTGGCCCTGATTGGTCATAATCTTTTCGGGAAGTTTGTCGTTCTTTGAGTAACTTTGTCTTTATAGCTTGTGCATCCTAATGATAATTGATACTAATATTGTAATGATATTTTTCTTACTTATTAATATGATTTATAAGCATCTCTTATTGGGCAACAATAATAATAAGAATCTTATGTTTGTAAAATGTTTTATGTTAATTATTTTGGGTACTGATACAATCCCTAATTTCATAGATTCTGTGACCGTTCTACCACTAACTACACTTGCAAATTCTAGCGGGTTTGTCTGTTTGTTTTAGTTTGTGTGTGTGTTGCACATTCCAGAATGCACACATGGGAATCAGAGGACAACTTGTGGGGTTGGTTCTGTCCTTCTACCCTGTGGGTTCTGTTGTCACCTTTGGTGGCAAACACCTTTACCAACTGAACCATTTTGCGAGCCCCTATTTGTGGAAATTTTTTTGAAAGTTTAAGATATATATATATATATAATATTTTATTAATTCTTTGAGAATTGCATATATGCTTACAATGTATTTTGATATTAGCCCTCATTCCTCCCCCAAACTCCTCCCAGATCCACTTCCCCTTTAGAACCTTTCAAAAAGGTATCTACTAAATAAAATATGTCTAGGTGAAAATATTTAAGGTGTTTTTAAGGTACTGAGTGTTCCAGTGACTTTTCACCTACAATAAGTAGGTCATGAGTGACCATTCGCTGTTTTGCTCTTAAGAGTAACATGGTAAACAACCCAGACTGCTGCTTCTAGGAAGTTGTCTAAACCAGTTTCCCATGTACACAGACTCCCAGATGCTGGGTACCCCAAGACAGGCAGACCTGGAAAGCTTGGTCTGTGAGTTCAGGAAATGCACAAGTGATTTCTGTGCATCTAATAGTGTTTGCTGGGAACACACATTTACTTATATATAGTATATACAATTTGGGCCAACTTCCTGGCATGTCCCTCCATTCTGACAATGCTTCATCCATTCCTCAATATAGCAAAGGACCCCAGATTGCCTGACTTAAGTTCCAGCCACATGGATTTGAACAAGGCTGGACAGGAGCCCAAGATGTGCTGATTAGATTTTCCTTCCTGACTTTGAATGAAGAAAGATTCTTGTAAATGAGCTTTGGGTTGTAGGTCAGGAAGACTCAGGAAATGAAGGGGGCTGAATTACTCAGGCATTATCTTAGGACTGCCAGAATAAATACAAGCATCATGTACTTTTACCTGCCAGGTCTGGCAGCTCAACCTAATATGAGGGAGAATTGGCCAGGAAATGCTCAGTTGGTAAATTGGCCATGCTAGTATCAAGACCTGAGTTCAGTTTCAAGCACCCATATAAAAAAGCATGCTGATGTGCTGTGAAGGTAGGAATAGGAGTTGCTGTGGAGTTCACTGACCAGCCAGCCTATCCTCAGGTAGAAACAGGAGGAGCTGTGAAGTTCACTGACCATCTCATAAATAACATAAGCACTCCTAAGGAATGACATTCAAAGTTGACCTCCAATCTTTGCATGTACACATACATAGGTGCACACACAAATTTAGACACAGACATATACACACAAAGCAAACAAATGAAAATAATAGAGACAAAGATAAAGAAAATTTTAAAATTAGGGACTAACGAGATGGCCCAGTGGTTAAGAGCATAGACTGCTCTTCAAGTGGACAATGGTTCCATTCTCTACATCAACATGGTGGCGCACAAGCGTCTGTGAGTCCAGTTCCAGAGGATTCAACTCCTTCTTCTGGCCTCTGTGGGTGCCAGGCTTGTATGTGGCAAGGATATATACATGCAGGCAAAACAGTCATGCACATAAAAGAATAACAGAGCTGGATTTAAGCTGAACTTCAACAACAGCAGAAATAACAAAAAGCCTACACATTCGTGGAAACTGAACAATTCTCTACTCAATGACCACCGGGTAAGAGAACAAATAAAGAAGGAAATCAAAGACTTTCTAAAATCCAACGAAAATGAAAATCCATCCCAAACCTATGGGACACAATGAAAGCTGTGCTACGAGGAAAGTTCATAGGACTAAGTGCCTTCAAAAAGGAAATTGTGACAGTTCATATTAGCATTTTAACATCAGAACTGGAAGAGCTAGAAAAAAAAGAAGCAAACGCTCCCAAGAGGAGCAGAAGGCAGGAAATCATCAAACTTAGGGCTGAAGTCAACAACTTATAAACAAAACAAACAATTCAAAGAATCAGCGAAATCAAGAGTTGGTTCTTTGAGAAAATCAACAAAATAGACAAACCCTTAGCCAAACTAATGAGAAGGCAAAGGGAAAATACCCAAATCAACAAAATCAGAAATGAAAAGGGAGAAATAACAGAGATTGAAGAAATCCAAAGAAGCTTTAGTTCTTACTTCAAAAGCCTGTACTCCACCAAATTTGAAAACCTAAGTGAAATGGACAACTTTCTTGTATGTAGATTCCACCTAGCAAAGTTAAATCAAGATCAGGTTAACAAATTAAACAGTCCTATAACCCCTAATGAAATAGAAACAGTCATTAAAAGTCTCCCAACCAAAAAGCCCAGGACCAGATGGTTTCAGCACTGAATTCCACCAGACCTTCAAAGACGAGCTTATACCAATACTCTTCAAACTCTTCACAAAATAGAAACAGAAAGAACACTGCCAAACTCATTCTGTGAGACCACAGTCACCCTGATGCCTAAACCACACAAAGACCCAACAAGAAAGAACTTCAGACCAATCTCCCTCATGAACATAGATGCAAAAATACCTAATAAATTACTTGCAAACTGAATCCAAGAATACATCAAAAGTATCATACACCATAACCAAGTAGGCTTCATCCCAGGAATACAGGGGTGGTTCAACATACAAAAATCCATCAAAGTAATCCACCATATAAACAAGATGAAAGAAAAAAACCACATGATCATCTCACTAGATTCTGAAAAAGTATTTGACAAAATCCAACACCCCTTCCTGCTAAAAGTCCTGGAGAGAGCTGGCATCCAAGGACCATACCTAGAAATAATAAAGGCAATATACAGCAAGCTGGTAGCCAGCATCAAATTCAATGGAGAGAAACTTAAAGCATTTCCTCTAAAATCAGGGACAAGGCAAGGATGCCCACTTTCCCCATATCTCTTCAACATAGTACTTGAAGTTCTAGGTAGAGCAATAAAACAAGGAGATCAAGGGGATACAAATTGGAAAGGAAAAAGTTAAATTATTCCTATTCACAGATGATATGATAATATACATAAGTAACCCCAAAAATTCCACCAAAGAACTCCTACCACTGATAAACACCTTCAGCAAAGTGGCTGGATACAAAATCAATTAAAAAAAAAAAAACCAGAAGCCCTTCTTTATACAAAAGATAAATGGGTTGAGAAAGAAATTAGGGAAACAACATCCTTCAATAACCACAAACAATATAAAATTCCTGTGGGTAACTCTAACCAAGCAAGTGAAGGATCGCTATGACAAGAACTTCAAGTCCTTGAAGAAAGAAATTGAAGAGGACATCAGAAGATGGGAAGATCTCCCATGCTCATGCATAGATAGGATCAACATAATAAAAATGGCCATCCTACCAAAAGTTATATACAGATTCAATGCAATTGCGATCAAAATACCAACACAATTCTTTAAAAATCTTGAAAGAACAATGCTAAACTTCATATGGAATAACAAGAAACCCAGAATAGCTAAATCAATCCTGTACAATTAAAAAAAATCTGGAGGTATCATCATTCCTGATTTCAAGCTATACTACAGAGTAATAGTAATAAAAACAGTATGGTACTATTATAGAAACAGAACAATTGATCAATGGAATAGAATTGAAGACCCAGAAATAAACCCACACACCTATGGTCACTTAATTTTTGACAAAGAAGCCAAAACCATACAGTGGAAAAAGAACAGCATCTTAAACAAATGGCGCTGGTCTAACTGGATGTCAACATGTAAAAGAATGCAAATTGACCCATACTTATCACCTTTCACAAAACTTAAGTCCAAGTGGATCAAAGACTTGAACATGAAGTCTGACACATTAAATCTAATAGAAGAGAAAGTGGGGGAAAGCCTCGAACTCATTGGCACTGGTGACAACTTCCTGAACAGAACACCAATAGCTCAGACTCTAAGATCAACATTCAATAAATGGGACCTCATGAAACTGGAAAGTTTCTGTAAGGCAAAGGATACTGTCATTCGAACAAAACAGCAACCTACAGATTGGGAAAAGATCTTTACCAACCCCACATCTGACAAAGGGCTAATATCCATAATTTATAAAGAACTCAAGAAATTAAACACCAAGAAATCAAATAATCCAATCAAAAAATAGGGACAGAGCTAACCCGAAAATTCACAAAGGAGGAATCCCTAATGGCTGAGAGACACTTGAAGAAATGCTCAACATCCTTAATCATCAGAGAAATGCAACTCAAGACGACTCTGAGATTCCATCTCACACCTGCCAGAATGGCTAAGATCAAAAGCTCAAATGACAGCACATGCTGGCGAAGGTGTGGAGAACAGGGTACCCTACTCCATTGCTGGTGGGAGTGCAGGCTTGTGCAACCACTATGGAGGTCAGTCTGACAATATCTTAGAAAACTTGGAATAGCTTTGCCTCAGGACCCAGCCATACCACTTCTGGGTATACACCCAAATGCCTCTTCACGGAATCATAAGGAAGTTTCCTCATCTATGTTTATAGCAGCCTTATTTGTAATAGCTATAAACTGGAAACAACCCAGATGTCCCTCAACTGAAGAATGGATTAAAAAAAAAATGTGGTACATTTACACAATGGAATACTACTCAGCCATCAGAAACAATGAAATCATGTAATTTGCTGCCAAATGGATGGAACTAGAAAAGCTCATCCTGAGTGAGCTAACCTAGACTCAGAAAGATCCACATGGCATCTATTCACTTATAATTGGATTTTAGCCATATAGTACAGGATAACTATCTTACAACCAACACACCAAAAGGAACAGGAACATAGACCTGGTTACCTGTTAGTGGGACACTTTGCCCTAATAGAGTTGTCATATAGGTCTCCAGTGCAAGAGGAAGCTCTTTTTTTTTTTTTTGGTTTTTCGAGACAGGGTTTCTCTGTGTATCTCTGGCTGTCCTGGACTCACTTTGTAGACCAGGCTGGCCTCGAACTCACAGAAATCTGCCTGCCTCTGCCTCCCGAGTGCTGGGATTAAAGGCTTGCGCCACCAAAGCCCGGCTAAGAGGAAGCTCTTAACACTCAAATGACTGTTGAACTGAGCGGGGGCTGATATGTAGGGGGAACCCACTCCGGAGAGGTAGGATAGGTGGGAGAGGGGGAAGTGGGAAGATGGGACCGGGAGGGGTGGAGAGAGGGGACTATGATGGAGATGTAACTTGAAGTAATAAATAAATAAACAACCCCCCCAAAAAAAAACCCCAATAATAACAGCAACAAAAAAAAAAGATTAAGCAGTAGGCAAGCCTGTAGATCATTTTCTTAATTAGTGATTGGTGTGGCAGGGCCCAGCCAATTTTGGGTGGGGCCACTCCTAGCCTGGTGGTCCTGGGTTCTATAAAAAAAATAGGCTTAACAAACCTGTAAGCAGTACCCCTTCATGGCTTCTGTATTAGCTCCTGTCTCCAATTCCTGTTCTGTTTGGGTTTCTGTCCTGACTTCCTTCAGTGATAAACTCTGATGTAGAAGTGTAAGCCCAATCAACCCTTTCCTCCCTATCTTGCCTTTGGTCATGGTGTTTCATCACAACAATAGAAATCCTAACTAAGACAATAACAATAACAACAATAGTAGTAATAGTAACAATTCTTAAAAGAAAATTAGAAAATTATACACAGTAGCAAATTACAGGGAGGGGTATGAGGTGGCAGAGAGGTACCTCCTTCTGTCTTGCCTTCACCCCAGTCCCTTGGAAGTTCTCAAGGTGCTTCTTGTCCTTGAGTTCTGAGATGCTATGCTTCTTTATAAGAAATCTCATTTTTCCTCCACAGGACTCAGAGGAGACACATTTCTATGTAAAGCACACCCCCAGGCATGTATACTGCTGTCACACTCTGAGAGAAAATTTTATTTCCTAACTTTCAAATAATTCACGGAATCTGTGAGAAAGCTTGCCTCCTGTAACTTAGGCCTGGGAAGCCCTGGGCTGTCTCAGTGACTCAGTGAGTAAAGGCGCTTGCCCTGAAAGCCTGGCCACCTGAGTGCCAGCCCAGAACCCAGCTGGTGGAAACTCACTCCTCTAAGATGTTGACCCAAAAGCATAACTCTCATCTCAATAGGGACGAGAGATAATCTATTATGGAGCCAAATATGGGTAATGACAGCCCAGGAACACAGATTTAGGTTACCCCAAGTTGCATGCTCCAATATGGAAGCAGTTTCATGAAGTTTTGCTTGTGTGTTTTAGATTCTTTTTATGTGCATGAGTATTTTCCCCATCTGTATGTGTGAACAGCACACACTTGCTGGTGCCCATGGAGGTCAGAAGAGGGTGTCAGATCTCCGGGAACTGGAGGTAAGAACAGTTGTGAGTGCACTGTGGGTGCTGGCAGCAAAACCCTGGGTGCTTTGCAAGAGTAGCCAGTAACCACACAGGCACCTCTCTATCCCCTTCATGAAGTTTTTAAAGTAATAACAAAGAGAATAATAACTCAAGACACTTTTCATACATCGGTGGAAATATTACAGGTAGAGGTGCCGACAAAGCATGGAAACCTGTTTTATGGGCCTCAGAGGCCATTGAATGACACTCTTAGCCTTTGTAAGGGTGGAAACTAGTGGTCTGCTGAGTTAATCCCTTCGAAGAAAGCTAGTACTGTATACCTTCCACATGATTTACCTAATGGTCACAAAGTTGTTAGGCCAGGGACCGAGGACGGTAGTTCACAGCTATTAAGAGAGACAAAGGTACTTAGGCTCTCTCTGGACCTGCCACATTATCCAACATCACTGGAGTTCGAATCAGTTCATCAGCCTCAGACAAGGCTCTATTTGGAAGTACAGCTTCTCTCTGGGAACGTCTGTTCAGGTTGTCCTCTGCACTACACGCGTGCTCTGTGGCATAAGTGTGGCCACATGCATGAGTGTGTGCACACACGCATGCACGAAGCACGTGCGCGAGCACACACTCACACAGTTTTAATTTTAATAACACACAAAATAGATGTTAAAATGTAATTTTAAAAACATAGAATTAGGAAATCCTGCCTTTCTGTTAGAAAGAAACATTTAGCTCAGCACTTCTAGAAGTGTGTATTTGGTTGGAATTTGGGAGTTCACAGTAGGTCTCCTTCCTTCTTTCCTTAAAGATTCTGTAACTTGGTGAATTCATTTAGTGGCTTTTTTTTTTTTTCCCCAAAGTAAAAGTTACCAACAGGAAGGGCTGAAATGATGGCTGAGTGGTTAAGAGTACTTTTTGCTCTTGCAGAGGACCTGGGTTTGGTTCCCAGCATCCACATGGTAGTTCACTGGAGTTCATCTTTAACCCCAGTTCCAGGGGATCCAACACCTTCTGGCCTCTGGGGGAAACAAGACACCAGCATGGTACACAGACATACATGCAGGAAAACACTCATACATACTAAATTTAAATTATATTTTTTAAGTTATCAACAGGGTAAAGTGAGGTTTTCAGCTGTTTCCACTCCATTTATTTCTCTTCTTTCTGTCATGGCCTCTGTCCTTCTCCTGGTCTCTCTCCTCTCTCAATCCATTCTCTAACATCCTAGCTTCAGTACCACAGAGTGGGGGGAAAGTCACTATTTCCTCAGTGTAAACTGGCTGCAAATGCAAGTCACAGAGTATTTGTGTGTTAGGAATCCTGGGAGAGAGAAGTCAACAAAACATTTCTGAGCTTGCTGTAAAGAATAACCCCCAAACTGTGGAATGTAGATTTAATTAGCATTAGGTGATTTGGATTACAAGTATCATACTACATTGAGGAAAAGCCTGTTGGTCTACTTCTACTGTGACTAGGACCAAAGTGGCTTTTTCTAGACCGGAGTTGGGAAGAAGATTTAAGGACTTGGGAACTAAACTCAATAGTCAACAGGGTACAGGTCCAACTCCCAGAACAGAGCTGAGAGTGGACTTCTGTGCACCAGTGTGTGTGTGTGTGTGTGTGTGTGTGTGTGTGTGTGTGTGACCTGAAAAATGGCAAACACACATTTGATAGTACATTTCCAGGAGTAGTGACAAGGAAGGACTAGGAGGGACCAGGCCTCTGAGGTTCTTAAACCTAAACACAGCACAGATGGTTAGTCAGCTTAATTTTGCCCACAAGCTACCAAATGATTCCGTTTATCTTAAAACATCTGCCCTCTCCCTGAAACTTTGTTAACTGAATGTTCTTTTTATTAATAATCAATCTCCTTTTAGAGTTTTAAGGAGGATTGCCAGTAATTCACACGTTAATATGAGCTTACAAAGAAACTGATCAGTTGCTCGCTATGTTTGAAAATGTGGTGCTATCCTTCTGTTAGGGGGACAGGAGGATTACTTCTGAAAGTCAGGAAGGACACTTTGAAGGGCAGAAAGCCCCAGCCATGACAAGAAGGCTGTATAAATCATAGTCAGTATCTGGAGTGTTAGAATTAGAAGCCAAAGGTCTAGAGAGGTACCTCTGATCTTAACAGCATGTACTGTATTACAGAAGACCAGAGTTCAAGTCTCACCACCTACTCCAGGTGGTTCACAACCATCTGTAGCTCTAATTCCAGGGACCTGATGCCTCTGGCCTCATCAGGCACTTCACTCAGGTACCTCACCTTCAACCCTGGACACATACATATACTTAAAAATTGTAAAATGGCCCTTTAAAAAGGACTTAGAAGACAAGAGGGAAAAAAGCCTTCATTATTATTTAACTTTTTTTTGAGACAAATTCCCTCTGTGTATCTCTGGCTGGTCTAGGAATCACTGTGTAGATTCAACTGGCTTCAAACTTGAAGCAATCCTTCTATCTCCAGCTCCTATATAAAGAGATTACAAGAATGTGAAAAGATTCTTTAAAATAAGTCTTCTGAGCTGGGTGGTGGTGGAATATGGCTTTAATCCCAGTACTGGGGAGACAGAGTTTTGAGGCCAACATGATGTACAGATGAGTTCCAGGTCAGCCACAGCTACACAGAGAAATCCTATCTCAAAAAAACCAATAATAATAATAATAATAATAATAAATTAATAATAATAAAAGTTTTCTGAGCTGGGTGTGCCTTCAAATACCTGTGGTCACTCAGGAATTAAAGACAAGAGGATCAAGAGTTCAAGGTCATCCTTGGCACACAACACATGCAAGCTAACCTGAGCTACATCCCACTCAGTCTCAGAGCACTTAAAATTTTTTAACTGGAAATTTAAATGGCAGCTAGTTTACCATCCTTCAAGCTCTGTCCTTTCTTCATTGTAGGTGAAGAGCCTCCCCAGGGATCATAGCTCACTGTACAGAGCATACATAGAGCCCGAGGCTCCTCTTTCATACTGTGTTCTCTCAAGCCTGGCATCACTGTGCACAATCTATACAACCACGGGCAATGTCGTCCCCTCTTCTCTTTGCCCAAGCCATATACCTGCTCGGGGAAACGGGATCCACCTGAAGCAGGTTTGCACTTATTTTCACTGATCGTCTTGTCCTCTACTTCCTTCTGCTGACCCTAGAGACGTGTCAGAGATTCAGACTATCCTCTCCAACCCTGCAATCTGACTGCTGTGGTCCTGATCCCAGCTCTGTCATTTGTTAGTGGTGACATGGTGGATGGAGTTGCACTTCTCACTATGAAACGGGGCAATATAAGTAACGGCCTCAACAGGCTAATATGTGGAGCGTAGTTAGAGTCCCGCTTGCCAATAGTGAGCTTATGCTCGACATTTGATATCGCTCTGACTTAGCTGATGAGCGATATATACTTACCCTTATCTCTGTCCTATTGTTTGCTTTTTTCATTCCTTTTCTTTGGGGACAGGATTTTGTTAAGTGGCCCATGCAGGCCTCAGACTCACTATGGAGCCCAGTCTGGCATAAAACTCACAATTCTCCTGCCTCTACCCATCAAGTGCTATTATTGCTGTCACGTGACATCTTACCTGGCGTCCCAGTGCTATAAATTTATTTATTTACTTACTTTTGAAACAAAGTCTCCTGTAACCAAATTGACCTGAATATGAAACCAAGGATGACCTTGAGCTCCTGACCCTCCTACCTCTACCTCATGAGATTCTAGGTGTGTGCTACTACTTCATCTGGTTTCTGCCTTGCTAGGGATTGACTCTGGACTTCATGTGACTCGGCAGTCCCTCTACTACTTGAGCTACATCCCCAGCCCCTCAGAGATATCTGTGAATGGCAAACTGAAACTTTCATGGATTACTCAAGTCTAGACACATGAAGCTCCCTGGAGGTACTTGATGGGAACTAGTGTAGTGCCTGGTGTAATGTTGGTATGCCATAAATACAAGTTAAAAGAATAAGGCAGCAAGTAAATGATAAAGGAGTAAGTCAGTCAATCAACTGTGAGTCTAATTGGCAAGTTATTCCAAAGATGTGATTAGCTACCAGTATTTCCTAAATTGTCCACCAAGTAACACTGGACCAGGAAGCTGCTGAGAGGCTTGTAATCATTTACACTTGAGGATCTATGTTATATACCTGCATTTTTTAAGGTTAAAATATTAATGACCTTTTAATTTTTTATTTGTTTAGCAGCATGTTACATTTTTTCTACCCATCTCTTTCCACTTTGTAAGCATACTTAGCTCTGAAATTTTCTCTCATGATCTCTCTCTCTCTCTTTGTCCTCTCTCTTCTCTCTCTTCTTTCTCCCTCTGGTTCTCTATCTTTGTCTTTCAGTCCTGGTTATTGAATCAGGTACAATATACTTGTGCATGCGAGGTAAGGGCTCTACCACCAAGTTACATCACGAACCCAAGGATGGCCTTAGTTAATTTTTAAGTTGAAAAGTGACATTGATGTTAATGGGTATACATTAATCTGTAACTTCTAAAACAAACCAGACAGACAAAAGTGATCTTTTAAAACAGATCTTTATTTTATTTTAAAACACTTGTACAACTGTGTGTGGGTGGTATTTGTACAAGTGAGTGCAGGTGCACACAAGTGCAGTGGCTTCTGAGGTCAGAGACTAAGTCCCCTGGCACTGGAGTTAATTACAGGCAGGTGTGAGGCACAATATGGGTGCTGGGAACTGACCTCGGATCCGTGAGAACAGTAAGAACCCTTAACTCCTGAGCCATCTCTCAATGAGGTCCCTTCTTAAAACAGTCTTTAAAAAAATGTCTTGGGGCTGGTTCAGTGGTTCAAAGTACTGGCTGTTCCTCCAAAGGACCCAGGTTCATCCCCAGCCCATCCAAATACCCAGGGGACAGCTCACAACTGCCAATAACTCCAGTTTCAGGGGATCTGACAGTCTCTTCTGGCCTCCTTCAGTACTGGGGCACACTTAGGGTACACAAGCATACATGCAGGCAAAACATCCATATTATATAAAAATGAGAAAATAAAATTAAACAACAAAAACAAATGTCTTTTCCTTTTGTGTGTGTTTGTGTGTATGTGTGTGTGTGCATGCACGCAATTTTAGGGCCAGGCATAGTAACATACACCTTTAATTACATCACCAGAGAGGCAAAGACAGGTGGAGCTCTATGAGTTCAAAGCCAACCTGGTTTACATAATAATAATAATAATAATAATAATAATAATAATAGTAAATTAAATGATTGAATAAATAAATAAATATTATCTTATATATTTAGAGACCTTCCTGATGATTCAGCAGTAAAGATGTTTGCCACCACTGGACATGGTGGCACATGCCTTTAATCCCAGCAGTCAGGAGGCAGAGGCAGGCAGATAGATCTCTGTGAGTTCGAGGCCAGCCTGGCGTACAAAGTGAATTCCAGGACAGGCCCAGTTATATAGTGAGATCCTGTCTCAAAAAACAAAACCCAAAACAGACAAAAAGATTTTTGCCACCAAGCCTGATGGCCTAAATTTGATCTACAGGACTCACACGATGCAAAGAAAGAACTGACTTCCTATCTGTGTACTGACCTCCACAGACATGCCGTGGCATCTAGGCAGGAACAAACACATGCATGCACACACTCACGCACGCACGCACAAACCTTTAAAAAAATTACAACTTGTTTCCTTCTTCCCTAATGCAGTCCCTGCCATAAAGTTTATTAAAAAAATATTAAAGGATGAAAAATAAATTTATATGCCTTTAATCTAATTATGAGAATTAATAGAATGTAGAGAGAGAGAAAAAGAGAAAAGAAACAAGAAATCATGGACTAGCGGTGGTCCTAACCAGTTTGATCCCCTTAGGCAAATATTTTAAGCTGTCTTACCTGTTGGGACCTGCTTCCTGAGCACAACCCCTGAGCGGTCAACAAGGTTCTCAGCTGGGGTGGAGGGGGGGAACCCTGATGTTGAGTGAATGCCCCACTGTAACCATCCTGAAATATTTAATAAGGTTTGAGAACATTCCCAATATTTTCATATTGTACTGGTCCTGCGTCTCACTCCTGCTTTGCAAGTGAAGATACAGAGAATAAGGCAACTTCAGACATCACAATTTTCATTCTGTTTTCTCTGAATGCTGCACAAGAAGCAGCGGTTTAGATACGAGAGTATATAGGACAATTTGAGAGGTCTCCTGACTGCTGGGTGAAGAGTCCTCGTCCTCTAAACACCTGCCCTTTTCCTACATGTCTCCAGCTAAGGTACCCTCCATCCTGCGCCTGCTAACCCTGCCACAGAATTGCACAGACTGCTGAAGACCAAAACCCCTGACCTTCAAGTACAAAACAGGATGGGGGGACAGGAATAGAGGGATGCACAGGGTACAGAGCACAGACACAGGACCTTCCTTCTGATGACAAATTCTTTAGGTCTAAAATGAAAGAATTATTTAATGCAGTTCCCTATAAGGAAAGTTTTTGGATAGAAAACCTGAAAGGCTTTAAAAAATAATTTGGTATTTAGAATCCTGCTCTCTCTCCCTCTCCTTCCCTCTCTCCATCTTCTTCCCTCTCTCCCCCTCTCTCTTTCTCCCTCTCCCTCTTTTCCTTTTTCCTCCTCCTCTCTCCCATCCGTCCCTCTATTCCTTTCTATCTCCCCCCACCATGTGTGTGTGTATGTGTGTGTGTGTGTGTGTGTGTGTGTGTGTGTGTGTGTGTGTTACAATCTCTGTTATCATCATCAAGAACATAGTCCATATTGTAGAGACAGGAGTCTCTCAGTGGCCTGGAGCTCACCAGATAAACTAGGCTGGCTGGCTAGCAAGCCACAGAGATCTTTTTGTCACTGCCCCACCCCACTGCTAGAATTATAAGCCTGCAGCACCACACCATTTTCTGTAAATCGTGCATATAGAGGCTAAAATTGGGGTCCTCCTGCTTGCAAGGCAAGTACCTTAACAACTGATTTATCCCCCTAGCCTCCCAGCCTCCCAGTACCCACAGCCCTAGATCTTTCTTTCTCCTCTTTAGAGCATTTTTAAAATACCTCATATCCATCCTCAAATTAATTATACTTTCACAGAGGACAATTCTTATATACAATGTTTCAGAACGGAACAAATGCCACTCTAGATTTATTTTTGAGTAATCATTATGAAAATAAGTGGACTACAGAGGGGGGAAAACACAGCAAGCTGCCCAGAGATGTGAACAGCATGCAAATTACTACTAATCTAAATTACCTTTTCTTCTTCTCTCCTTTAGAAAAATGCCATCTCTATTTTAAAACATTTCTATCTGAGCAATTCAAGCTATTTCAAGATGTTAGTGCTTAGGTCTCTGAGTCTAATATGCTTTTTGCTGCGTCTTAAAATGTTTAATAAAAGGCATTGTCATGTACCGGTCTGAAACAACTAGGAAACATTTTTAAAATGTTTTTTTAAATGTTTACCACTTGGAGTTTATTAAAGGTAGGACAAACCACATGATATGATTCTTCCTGCCAATGTCTTCTTTCCCTTATTGATATTGAGAGCGGTGAGGATATGTTTGGGAAGATTTGATAGTACTGGAACTGTCGGTGTTCCGTTGCTGACCCGAGTTGGGTAGGCAGAAATAAACACAGCATACATCCTTCAGGGCACATTCTGGAAGTACCTCTTTTGGTTTGTGTTTTCTGTCAGTTCCTTTTTTTTTGTTTTGTTTACAATAATGCAATAATATATTGACTGTTAGGTTGGCTTGATCTCCAGGTTCTCCCAGCATGCCTCAGTTTCTACCTGTTATGGGGCATGCCCCGCCCCCGCAAGCCTTTGCCAATAAAACCCCCACCCCCGACATCTTGGGGGCTCACACTCTCTATGTTTCTCTCTCTCTTCCTCTCCCCTCATTCTCCTCTTCTCTCCCCTCTGTCTCCTTCCCCTCTCCCCTCTCTCCCTCTCCCTCTCCCTCTCCCTCTCCCTCTCCCTCTCCCTCTCCCTCTCCCTCTCCTCTCTCTCTCTGGGTGCACATGCTGGTTTTTTCCCCTCTGGTATCCAATAAACCTGCCTTTATATAACTTAATTTGGCCTGGATTGGATCATTTTGCACAGCGCAATAATTTTTTAAAACGTTGACAAAATTCAGTCTGTGGAGATTTTGGAGGATTGTGGTGACTGGGAAGACCAGTTTTTTTTTTTTTTTAACTACTTTATTTTTTTTTCTTCAAGTTACATCTCAGTAACAAACCCCTCCCTATTCCCCCTTCCTATCCCGCCCTTCCACCCTCTTCCCTCCAGAGGTTTCCCCTTTCAGTCCAACAGCTGGTTCCTTCTCTTATAACAGTAAGTATTATATAAAACAATAGATATAATTATGCCACATTTATGAGAGTAAATTGGCCCAGTATACCTTCCCAATGTTCAGTTTATACCTATTTGGCCCCTGACTTTAACATTCTACTATCTACCCAACTCCATGAGTTTAAAGGTCTGTATGTGACTCAACATTCATACTATCTTGCAACACACTTTTAAGAGTATCTTCTTAGATCTATAACACCCTCTTGATTCCTAAACAGTTCAAAATTTAACTATAAGATTCTATCTGTCTATTCTTCAACCACCTCAGAGACCTGAGAGGGATAAATATATTTGCTTATATAGGAAGTGCAGAGCCTGCCGCTTCCAAAACTAAGAAAGAACATACCAATAACTGCCTGGACAGTTCCCATTTTCTCTCCATACATTCCAGCATCAATCTTCAGGCTTTGGGTCCTGTTTCTCTGACAGACATTTGTTGTAGAGCAGGGATTATGAAGGACTTACCTACCCTGTCTTGGCAGAGTTAGGCTGTCGACTTCCCTGCTACCAAGTTTTGTCCTTTTTGGACAGCAGTCTGTCTGCAGTTGGTGCAAGGGGTTTTTTCATGCCAAGAGAAAGGCTTGCCACTAATTCAACCATCTTACAGTGGAGGTTCTTCGATGCTTATCTTCTACTTGGAGTAGAATAGGGGGTGCTGTCAGGCACTGATATGTCTCGATATCAAAAAAAAAATCTTGATTTAAGATAACATCTTTGAATGCCATATTCTGCAGATCTCTAGGGGTTTTTGAAGATGCCCTAACCATCTCTTGTATTTAGATAAGCAAATGTTGCTTGTCTCTTAGCAACTTGATTACTGGGTAGTTTAGAGAATATCTGTGATAGACTGTCATAGTAGCTAACAAAGAGACATGTTTGCATGACTAGGAGTTTGTTTTAACTATCCT
>CAJQZJ010031946.1:666737-705607 GCA_907164525.1 Lophiomys imhausi
GGGGGGGGGGGGGTTTCCAAGGCCCCACCACTATCTGAGAAGCTATTGGCAATTGATAACTGCTGGCGATAGTCAATTTTCTTTAAAGGCACAGCCACTGCTAGGTTCCCCAGATCTCTGTGAATGAACCCACGCCCATGCATATTAGGACAACACTAATAAGACTCAGTGGATTAAAAAAATAAATATGTAAAAATGTAAAAGCTATTAAGGAATGATCTGTATGGAAGAATGAAGAATGAAGAATGAAGACACCTTTTAAAAGAGTCTGCCTTGCTCTCAGAAAAGAACAAGCACAGAGAACATCTGCTTCATCTAAGAAACTGTAGCATGTAGTCAATTGTACGTACGTGTTTTTTAATGTATGTTTAGAGATTCTTCATTCAATAAAAATATTTCGAACACATAACAGGTGCTAAGCATTTCATTAAGAGATAGAGAATGAGGAAATATGATTATAGACCGATAAAACTGGGTTCAGTGAGAGTAGCAAATATCTCCCAGACAGGATTGCTTCATCAAAACAGGACTGAGTTCTCTGTTGTTTAAAATTCTCCAGTTGAAATCTACTGTGTTGGCCTTGATGCTGGAAGGTTTTTTGTTTGTGTGTTTTTTGGTTTGGTTTTGGTTTTGGTTTGTTTGTTTTGTTTTGTTTTATTCCAGACAGGGTTTCTCTGTGTAGCCTTGGCTGTCCTTGAACTCTATCTGTAGACCAGGCTGGCCTCGAACTCAGAGATCCTCCTCCCTCTGCCTCCCAACTGCTGGGATTAAAGTTGTGCACCACCACCACCAGGCAAAGCTGGAAGTTCTGCCTTATCCAAGTCTCTGTCCCATCATCTTCAGGGGTGAGTGAGCCTTGTTTTCATCATCCAAGACGCAGCTGGAATTGTGCATTCATGTTCTGAACATCCAACGGAGGAAGAGAAGCAGGACCAAGTACATCTCAACTATATTTTAAACTTCCCTTAACCTGTAAGTTTCTTCTCTGTTTTCCTACATGTGAACCCAAGCCCAGGCCTCACATCTAGGTACATGGAGTTTGAGAACTACGTGTTTAATTTAGGTATTGATGTGTTCAACCAAAACTCAGAAGGGATCTAATAGGGAAGCAGAGATGCTGAGGCAAACACAACTCCTGCCATGGATCACCCCAGACCTCTGTTGTGTAGACAACACCCTGAGTGAGTTGGAAGAGAAAGGAGTTAGCTCATGGTGAAGCGTATTGACATCGAGTACTGTGCATTGAAATAATGTTAATTAACAACAGGATTCAGTTGTCACATTACTCTGTGGAGGGCTCTCTAAACACCCCCTTCTGCAGGTGCCAGCAGGAAGCCCTTCCTACAAACTTCCACCTCCCACCTTGTGCAGCATCATGCCATTTACTGCAGATATGATAAACACCTATTTCTATCTTCTGCACTCTTGCTCATTCAAGCCTGACTTTAATGCCGTAAGGGCTAAAATCTGAGTTTTTAATACTCACACTGTCTCTAGAATAAGGTTCATGAAAAAGTTTTCCTTTTTTTTTTTTTTTTTTTGAGAGACAGGGTCTCAATATGTAACCCTGGCTGGGCAGGAGCCTGTTTTCTAGACTAGACTGGCCTCAAACTCACCGAGATTCTCTTGTCTTTGCCCTTCAGCTACAGGGATTAAAAGTGTGAATAATTCATGCCTGGATGAATTATTTTTAATAAGTAAAAAATTTTCAAATGCAGGGTCGCTAAGCCAGCATAATAAAGGTGTCACAGAATAATAGTATACAGACAACTTTGCCAGCTATCAAAATATTGAACACAATTTTTATTGCTTATGAATGAACACAAGTGAATCTTACAGTTTTATCAACATTTAAAATCTCATCTGATCTTCTGATCATGCTAAATATCACTGGCAAACTTAGAATTAAGTGTATTTTGTCAATGATAAGTGCTATGACAGCTATAGCATTTAAAAATCATCTTTTTTGATCATGATTGCCAAAAAAAAATTAACTCCTTTAAAATGTATTAGTTAAAAAAAATACACAGTGGTGTTTTATTCACTCTCTGCAATTGTACAGTTGGGATCAGAGTGGCATGTTTGGGACCAGAGCATGCTGTCTCTCTGTCTCTAGCTCTTCCCTAGATCTCTGCTCACACATTCTGGAAGGACAGGTCTCCAGAGGGCAAAGCTTTGGCCCAGTGGGTTCCACGTGGTTCAGCCCCATTCCTTGCCTGTTACCCAACATAGCACTGTAAAGAATGAACCGTGAAGTGACAGAATTCATATCATATTCTCAGTCCTTTTTATTTTAAACTGATTCACATTTCCTTTTGTAATTATTCATTACTTTTTTTTTCAGTTTTCTTAGGTCAACATAAATGTTTCCAGATTAGAAATTCGACTGATAAGACATTTCTGAGTCCACAAATGCTCAGCTGTAAGAGAAGTGAATGCAAAACAGAAAATCCTGGGGCTGGGGTCTGATTGAGTGGCAGAGCACTTGTCTTGCATGTGTAAGGTCTCAAGTTCAGTATCCCTCCATGCCTATCTGTGCACTGCCAGAGAAAACAAAACAAACCACAACAAAACAGAAGAGCTTTGTTTAGAGACCTCAACGCACTCTTCATCACTGTGTACTTTTTTTTTTTTTGTGATTTGCTCAATTGCTGAATATTGTTGAATACAAACTAGGAACAAAGACAGCACCCATGAAAATACAAAACTTGGCACTGGCATTGCATTTTTCTTATTTTTGACTTTACATTACAATTACCTACAGATAATCCATTTTAGATTATTATGTAATTCCACATAAAACTGAATTAAACACTGAGCTGGAAATTGGTTAAAGAGTAAATGCATATATAGAAACATGAACAGATATCATTTTCTACAAAACTGAGTTGTCAGATGGGAAAGCATTTTTTTTAAACAAGCAGTGACAGAAAGCATTAAAGTGTGATGGTCTATTTAGATAGCATTCATGGATTGTGCAAATTGCTAGTGACCAGAGAAAAGAAATCAATCTCATTCATCTATCCCTAGGGCTTAGGGTATGTGCTATTTGGGTGAGTCCTTCAAGACCCCTGTAGTAAAGGCTTTGTTATCAGAGTGGCAGTGCTAGAAGGTAGTAGAACGAATGGGCAGTGGACCGTTGTGGGATATTCTCAGGTTAGTAGGGCTATGCCCTTAGAAGGGATCTGGGGACCTCAGCCCATCTAGTTTTCCTTCTTTTTTTTTCCCCCTGGTTCATTATGTGAGTAGTTTGTTCTATCATGTGTCCTCCCCACTATATACCCCCAATTTCTGTCCAGACCCCCCCAGCATGTTCTCAAGTAATGAGTCCACACACTCTTGCACTGGGATCTCCAAAACTGCAAAATCCTTCTTACAAGTTGTATTACTTTCCTTGCTTCCATGGTTGAACACCTGACAAAAGCAACTCAAGAGAGGAAGGGTTTCCTTTGGTTCATGGTTTGAATGGATACAGTCTATCATGGCCAGGAGGGCAGGGCTGTGGGAGAGGTGGCTGGTCACTTCGGCAGCCACAAAACAGACGGCAGAGGGGAAGTGAAGACTGCTTATAAAACTTCTCTGCCTGTTCCCCCATGACTCACTTCCTCCTTTGTGGCTCTACCTGCTCCAGGTCCCACACTCTTCAAACTGGCATTGTCTAGGGACTGGAGAAAGGGTTCAGCAGTTAAGAAAGTTGGTTGCTCTTCCAGAGGACATGCATCTGGTTCCCAGCATCCAGACTGAGTGGCTCACTACCACCTGTAATTCTAGCTCCAGGGAATCTGACACCATCTTCTGGCCTCCTTAGGCATATACATCACACACACACACACACACACACACACACACACACACACACACACACAAATTGCTTCTGTTAAGGTTGAAGTCTGGCATTACCAGAAAGCCCTGAGCTCAGTGCTAAATAAGGGACTCCCCTTTTCAGTGGAGTCCCCTCCTCTGCCTGATCTAGGGAAACTCCAGATCCTCTAAAGAGTGTCATGTATCTCTCAGGGGAGTTACAGGCCCAACTCTTTCCTGATAAGAATCCTGATCAGTGAACACCTGGGGATTTCTGGAAGTATTTCCCAATGCTAATGAGATCCTTGGAGCTTTGGCTTTCAGCTGATGACTTTTTGTTCATGGCTCTAACCATACCTGGAGTTCTTCCCTCACCCCCACTGCCCATTGGGACAATTAGATACTATGTTCCCTTTCTTCTGATAGGACAGTGCTACTACACACTAATGAAGTACCCCTGGCACTCTTAGCCCCAGTGAATCCAAACACATTCACCTCCAAACCCCTCCCACTGCCCAAAGGTTTAGAATGCCCTTGATTCAAGAAATAAACACTTTCTCCATTCCTCCACCATGACCGTGTGAGACTTGGCTGTTTATTTTGGAATTGGGAATGAAGAATTCATCACTGGATCCACCTGCGTAGCTAGGCCTGCATAGGGCACAGGCTCCCACCTTGCTGCCAATATGGCTGCCTAGCCAGGCTGGCTTCTTGATCACCATCCCAGGTCACCCCAGTGGCCACCTCCAAAGCTCTCCGAGAGGAGCTGAGCTTCCGCTGCCTCTTCTATACCACCCACTACACTCCATCTGAGATGGTTGTTTGCTGGCTGTTCATGAAATAGCCATAGGATTTGCCTGGCCACCTGATCCTGCTCCGGAAGCTCCAGGCTCCTTGAAGCTGCCCAGTCCAGTGCCAACAATTCAGCTAAAAGAGCAATAATCCTTCTGTGCACGACAGAGAGGGTTAGGACTGCCCTAACTCTCCTACTTGCTTAGCTGAGAGAGTTGTGACACTTTGCAGTGAAAATAAACCTTTCTCCTGCCTCATTCTGAGGGTATGGATCTTATGGATCTCCCAGTCCGTGATCCACCCTTTTCTGCCCAGACCGACCTAGCCCTGAACTTATGCCGGAAGAACATGTACTTCCTGCTGGCCTGATACTGGACAAGGCTGGAATTCACCTCCAGAAGATGTTGAATTTGGAGACTAATTGTTCATTTGGAGATTAAGAAGTGTTCAAACACGTGATCCTGATGGACTATTAACCCTGTAATCTATGAGTCAATTGTCTTAGGTACTTTCACTAAAGTAATGTGAAACTCGCTAACATAATAACTTTTGTCTCTCATGGCTATGTATGTCTTTAGTAGTTTTAAATTTATTGACTTTTTCTTTCCAGCTTACTCAACTGTAGTATTTGAATTTTTATTTTATTTTATTTTTTTAGGAACTATTATTTTTTATCAGTATCACTTTTTCCAGGAAGAATTCTCTTCAAAGAAAGCCTCTATAGACTTCTTATATTTTTGGTTGTGAGCCTAGCCTTTAACAGCTGAGCCATCTCTCCAGCCCCTCCATAGACTTATTTAATGAGCTAAACGTGCAAAACTCTTTCTATTCATCAATGTCATTCAAAATGGCTGCAAATCTTTAGTCTTCGTGAAGCCAGGTAGACAGTGTCAAAGAAGCAGCTATTTTCATACACTTCTATGCTGTTCTTGGGTCTCTGCCATTTTTTTTCTATTCTATATGGGATAGTCTATAAAAAGCTAACGGTGCTAAATCCGAGAAAGGATGCCACTGTGACTCATGGCAAGTTGCAGTAGCACAAACAGAAATAAGTATCAAAGACAGAATGCTTTGCCATGCGGAGCACAATGGAAATGCATCACAGTATTGATTCATTTAACATTTCCTGAATGACAACGATAAGAATGAATATGGTGTTTAATTTAAGACGTTTCAAGAGAAGAAAGGGATACAGATTATTGTGTCCATTCAGTAGGGGGCACCACTCAGGAATTGGGTGGAAGAAATAGGCAGCTAGATTGTCCCTAAAGGATCAGTTTTGTTTGTTTGTTTGTTTGTTTTGTCTGAGACAAGGTAACCATAGTCCAGGCTGAACTTGGGCTTTATGTGGCCAAGAATGACCTTGAACTTCAGATCCTCTTATCTCCACCTCCAGAGTGATAGGATTGCAGTTGTGTAAAACCATGCCTGGGGATTGGAGGGAGGGGGCTGCTGCTTGCTGGACAGTCTACCACCTGAGTTATATTTCCCAGGGCAGTAGAAACATTTGGGGGCCAAATATAACCATTGGGAGAAATTATAACAGGACTTTGGACTTTCATGGGCTGACAGCTCCCAATAATGACACATTGTCATAACATGTCAATCACTTAACATTATTAAGTATGAATGTTTGGCTTTACCTTAGGCTTGTTCCCAACCAGCTCTTATCTTAAATTAACCCCTTTTATTAATCTACATTCTGCCACATAGCTCATCACCTTTCCTCAGTACCAGCACCTGTTTCTTCCTCCATGCCTGGCTGGTGACTCCTCTCACCTCAGATTCCTTCCCAGAGCTTTGATCTCTGCCGGAAGACCTGCCTATCCCCTCCTGCCTCAGCTGTTGGCCATTCAGCTCTTTATTAAATAAATCATAAGGTGTTGGAGGAAGTGTTTTCAAAATATGATGCAGAAAAATACCAAAGTCCAGCCTGTAATCAGATCTCTGCCAGTACAAAAATTAGCATTTGAATATACAAAGACAGCCTTCACACAGACCACAAAATGATCACCCCAACAGTGCAGAGTAACTTATGAGCAAGGAATTTAAGCATCAGTAGAATGTTGATAGGTAAATCAGAAAGAGGGCATTTTAAGAACTGAAGAGCATACAATGAGACTTGAAAAAGTCTGGTTTGTTTGGGAGAACATTCTATATGGCTAACGTGTAGACTGGGCAGAACTCAGATTAGGAAAGTCCTCAAAATGAGAAGCAATTGTCTTGGGATTTTATTCTGTAAGCCTTTGGTGCCAGAAAGCAATTTGAAGGAAGAGGGAAACATACTCAGATGGGCGTTTTAGAAGACTATATTGATAGAGGTGACAAGTGTTGAAGACACAGTTTTGAAGTTCCTGGTGTGGGAACTTGGTTCCATCCTTGTGTTGGTTCACTAAAAGGATGAGAAATGTATATTTGGAGGAAAGGTGATTTGTTTTTAGCATGTTGAGTTTGAAGTATTTAAGAAGTATATCTAAAAGAAATTCTAAGCTATGGTTCATAGCTTACAAGATAGGTCTAGAGTAGAAATACAGATTTAGGAATGATGACCATATTAAGCAATGGGTGTCAGACATTAATGTATATAAGAATCACCAAAGTGCCGTTTAAATCCCAAACCCTTGATAATCCTGGTTTAATTGGTCTGGAGAATCTGCATGGATTTGTGCATGTGTACAGGCATGTGTGTATGTGTGCATGCTTTCATGCATGCATGCATGTTGAGTGACTGTCATCCCCAGGGAAGGAATTTTAGCAACAGTGTGTCTGCATGTCTGTATGTATGTACCCCCCTGTGCATGTATGGAGGCAGGAGGTTGATGTTGATGGTTTCCCTGTATCACACTCTACTTCAGTTTTTTTTTTCCTTTTTAATTTTGTTTTGTTTTTCGTTTTTTTGGTTGTCCCCCCCCCCCCCAGACAGGGTTTCTCTGTGTAACCCTGGGTGTCCTGGACTCACTTTGTAGACCAGGCTGGCCTTGAACTCACAGAGATCTGCCTGCCTCTGCCTCCCGAGTGCTGGGATTAAAGGCGTGCCCCACCACACCCGGCAATTACAGACAGCTGTGAACTGCCATGTGGGTGCTGGGATTTGAACCCGGGTCCTTGGAAGAACAGCCAGTGCTCTTAACCGCTGAACCATCTCTCCAGCCCCTCTATTTCAGCTTTTAAGAGAGGTTTCCACTGAGGCTGGAGCTCATTCCTTTAGCTAGGCTGCCTTGCCTGCAAGGCCTTGGGGTCTGCTGGCTTTGTCCTCAGCTCTGATGTTACAGTACACACCCTGCCATGCCTGAGTTTTCACTTGAGTGTCAGGGATTCAAATTCAGCGTCTCACAATTGTGCAGAAAGCACTTAACCCCTGAGCCATTTCCCCAACCCTCAAGAACCCATCTTGAAACAACTTTAAATACGTGATGCAGGTGGGCTACAGAATCAGTTTTGAGAAATATTGCCAAGAGAACAAAAGGAGAGCTGCAAGGAAGCGGTGTTAACAAGAACCAGAAGTGGAGGGTTTTAAAAAGTGTGGTGGTAACCCTGTCTCGAAAAACCAAAAAAAAAAAAAAAAAAAAAGTGTGGTGGCCATGTCAATCTAGCAGAAAATCCTGAAAGTACAGAGCTGAGGAGTGTTCAGCCTGAAGGATAGACTGTAGCCTTGAGGAGCAGTGAAGTGCTGAGAGGCTCATCAACTGCACTGGACTCGAGGACATTGGCACAGGGGCGGGAGCGTATCTAAGGAAGCAATACCTTGGAGACAGAGGTTGAACTCCAGTGTCAGAAATTCAAGATCATCTTCAGCTATACAGTGAACTACAGGCCAACTGAGACTACATGAGACCCTGTTTCAAAACCAACAAACAAAAAGACAGTGTGTACCTTTAATACATTAATAATTGCAAAGGCTGGAGAGATGGCTCAGCAGTTAAGAGCACTGGCTGCTCTTTCACAGGTCCTGGGTTCAATTCCCATCACCCACATGGCAGCTAACAACTGTCTGTAACTCCAGTTCCAGGGGATCTGACACCCTCCCCCAGACATACATGCAGACAAAACATCAATGCACAAAAAAATAAAAATAAATAAATCATCTTTAAATATTAATTATTGCATACAGATGGGAGAAATGTCTCAGTGCTTAATAGCTTCTAACTGATTGCTCTTCCAGAGGACCCAGGTTCTATTTCCAGCATCCACATGGATATTCACAAACTATGTGTAGCTATGATAGAAGAGATAGTTGGAGCTTTAGAGCTTTCTTAACTGGTATACAGAAAAGGTGGGGGGGGGCACAGTGACATTGCTTTGGTTTGGTTTTTGGATTTTAGAAACAGCGCTTCTCTGTGCAGCCCTGGCTTTCTTAGACCTTGCTTTGTACACCAGGCTGGCCTCTGCCTCCCAAGTGATGGGCTTAAAGACCTATGCCACCATACCAGACAGATAAAATGGTTTTAATCTGAACAAGTTCAGGAGTTCAGAAGCAAGCTCCTTCAAGACACTGTTATTGTTGTTTGCTTTTTTTTCCTGAGAGAGGGTCTTATGTAGCTGTGGTGGTTTGAATGAGAATGGCCCCCAGAGGCTCATAGACTCAAATGCTTAGTCACCAGGGAGTGGCACTATTTGAAAGGGTTAGGAGGTGTGGCTTTTGTTGGAGGAAGTGTGTACCTGGAGATGGGCTTTGAGGTTTTCAAAATCCCAAGCCAGGTCCAGTGGCTCACTCTCTTTCTGCTGCCTGCAGATCCAGATGTAGAACTCTCATCTGCCTTCTTAGCGCCATGTCTGTCTGTCTGTGCTGCTATGCTCTCAGGCATGACAATGAACAGTAAACAATCCCCAATTAAATGTCTTCTTTTATAAAAGTTTCCATGGTTGTGGTGTCTCTTCACAGCAATAGAACAGGGACTGAGACAGTAGCCCAGGATAGCCTGTACTTGCTTGAACTTCTGATCCTTCCGCCTCTAATACTAAGATGTAACAGTTACAGGTCTGTGTCACTACATACAGTTTTTGAAGATAATCCCCCATTATTCAGGAGGCTACTGACAGAATACCATTTCAAGTTCAAAGCCAGTGTGACCCCAACTTAAAACACCAAAAAATAATGATCACCCTACCACTGAGCTACAGGTTTGTATTGTTGTTGCTTTCAGACAGGATCTCACTCTTTTGCCCTGTCTGGCCTGGAAATTGCTATGTAGACAAGGCTGGTTTGAAATCAGAGACTCTGCTGCCTCTGCCTTCCAACTGTTTGGCTTAAAGGTGTGCACCTCCATGTCCGACTTTTAAATTTTAATTTCTTTTAATGTGTGTGGGTGCTTCAGGGGCATCTCCGTGTGTGTGCCTGGTACCTGAAAAGGGCAAAAGAGGACACAAGTAGTTGTGAGCTGCTATGGGGGAACTGGGAATAAAACTCAAGTCCTCTGGAAACACAGAAAGGAGTCTTAACTAATGAGCCATCTCTCTAGCACTGCCCCCTCCCCTCCAAGTCTTTTAAGCCCATTACCCAGCAAGATTGCTGGCACATAGTAAGGATCCTACATATGGTTTTTGAATGAATGAAATAATTTTATCTGTAACTCTCTGTTGTCAGGTTATATATTTATTCATTTACTTATTTGTTTTATGAAAAAAGGTCTCCAGTATCTCTAGTTGCCCTTGAATTCTCGTTGCCCTTGAATTCTCTATGTAGCAAAGAAAGATGTGAACTTCTGAATTCAACGTCCGCTCCTCAATCTTCCTTGAATTCCTTATTCTCCTGCCTCTACCTCCTAGGTGCTGGGATTATAGGCATGCTCCATTGGTACCAGCTTTTTGAATGTTGGGGCTTGAACCCAGCATTTCATGCATGTTACAAAAAAACACAGAGCCAACAGACCCATCCCTGATCAGTTTGCTTGTTAGGAAAGAAATCCCTAATCCTGTACTTCGATGACTCAAACTTCAGGCTCTATCTTTTGTGCCTACATTTTCTCTTGACTAATTCTGTCACAAGTTTTGCTCTTTGTCTTAGACCTTTCCTGGTATATTCCACCTTGCATTGGTTAGTTCAAGGGACTGTTTACAATAATATTCTTGAACCTGTGAACCAATGATGTGACAAAATATATAGTATCAAATTTTGTTGGTAGAGTTTGTTGGTAAGGACCAGAGCCTTCCTGTGAGTAGCAGGCAAATGTTCTACCCCTGAACTAGTCCGAGGCCCTTGTCAGGAAAGTTTAATAAATGATAGCATATATGAACAATAGGTATTTCTTGATAGTAAAAGAATTCTCACAAGCTTTTTCTTTTCTTTCTAGAAGTCACTTTCTAAAATCTCCTTTAAAAGGGGAAGCAGGGGGTGCACAGATGGCTTGGTGGATAAGAGCACCAGGGTTTAAATTCCCAGCACTCACAAGACACCTCACAATGTCTGTAACTGCAATTTCAGGACATCTGATCCCCTCTTCTGGCCTCAATGAGTACTGCATGCCTATGGTTCATTTCTATACATGGCAGGCAAATGGTTTTCAAAAGTTTCTAAGAGGAGGCAAATAAATTTTCTGGGGTTTTAAAACATCATTTATTTATTCTGTAGGGAGAACAATGGGTGTGCCATTGCTCAGAGGATTTGAGGCTCAGCTTCTTGCCTTCCACGCTGTTGTGAAGCTTAGGCCTTCAGGCTTGGCAGCAAGCTCCTTTACCCACTGAGCCATCTCACATGGCTCTGTTGTTTTCTAAGATGTCACCTTGTTCTCTCTCCTTTCAAATATTTTAGGAAGCAATCTCGGGTTTGGGCTCTCTGCTCCCCGCTTGTTTTTGTATTCTTGCGCTTTGAGTTGTGAGTCCTTTAGATCAAGTGTTGTCCTCGCGAATGGTGAGGGTGATTTTATTTTTAGTTTATTTCAGTGCTTATTTGTTTGCTTTTAAAAAAAACCATTAATTTATTTAGTGTGTGACTATCAGAGTGCATGTGGAGGTCAGAGGACAACCTTGAAGAGTTGGTTCTATCCTTCCATCCACGGGTTTCTGTAATCTAACTCATGCAGTCCCACTTTCCTCGGTACTTTTAAACCTCCTCTTCTATTGACGGTCACAGGATGGCTCTTCTCCAAAGACAGAAATCATGAAATAAGGAATCAAATAATTTCTCAGACTGGAAATATGAAAAAAGACAATAAAAAGCAGACATTGGATATGAGTTTAGGTGTGACTCAGTTCTGCAGAGGTGTAAGGTGATAAAAGGAGGATGTGTTATTGGGTAATAACTCCACTGAGGGGTTGAGGCATCAGGAAGAAAATTAAGCCCAGTGCTGACTCAAGGTTGTAGAGACTTGGGAATAGGAAAGGCATGATCAAACAGACCTGATAAAAAGGAAAGGGCATTTCAGGGAGAGTCTAAGAAAATAAAATTTTACCCATTAAGCGTGAGAAATTATTTAGAGTACTTAATATTGTAACGTGTGAAGTCAATTTTACTGGCTCTGAGGGTCATATGGGTATTATTTACCCCAATCAAAGCTTGTGACACTTTGTATACACATCACTAAGTTTTTTATTTTCTGCTTTCCATAAACTTGAGGAAGAGAATTATTCTTAAGATTCTAGATTACACAGGGAGTGGTGTTGCACACCTTTAGTTCCAGCACTCTGGAGGAGGCAGAGGCAGGCAAATCTCTTTGATTTAAAGGCTAGCTGGGTCAACATAGCAAATTCCGGGGCAGCCAGGGTTATACAGTGAGACCCTATCTCGGCAAACAAACAAAACAAACAAAAGATTCTAGGTTACTATTTGAGTACTGTGAATGTTTTCCTTCCTTTTTTCTTCTCTTCCAGCCCCAAGCATGGTGTTTGAACTCCTCAGTTGAACAACACCCTTAACCAACCCTTGGTTGTGATTTTTAAAGATACATAAGCTAATCTGTATTGCTTTTTGAGATATGCCTTCTATGAATACATCTTGTAACATCAAAAGATCCAGAGCTAAATAGAATCCCAGCACAGCACACAGTCAACTTAGAGATTTCTCAGTAGTGTGCAAACGTTCAAATCCTACATGTGGACTAACAAGCGCTAGATCCATAAGCTATTGTGCTACTCAGGAGATTTTTAAATTTGTCATGATAACAGACTAGAAAGTCAACAGCTCTTTGATATTCTTGCTGTGCTACGCCAGTGACCACTGATGCTAATGTGGGACATTTCCTGCTAGCTATTCATTGATTGAAAAAAAAAAGTCGTATTTTCCAGAGACTGGGCAGGAGATAAGATGTCAAGAAGTAATAACAAGTGAAATGAAGGAGCAGAATACAAAGGAACCCAAAAGAGAAAACAATACAGTGATGGTATTTTTTTCTCCCATGTGTGCAGATGGACAGGAAAATTATAGCAGTAATTGCAATCTCCTTTTCACCAGAGACGTATGGCCCTGGGGAGTCAGGAGACAGGAAAAAAAGCCAATGAAAATGCATTCTCATCGGGAGCTTTGGACAAGGGCATTCTCCCTTTCTGTGCTTTAGTTTCCTTAAAGGTTGAAAAGGATCATCTATTCACTTCAGTTACTGGTAAAATGAGTGACACAATGCTTCAGAGGCACCAACACTGGTCAGAAAAAAAGGTCCTGTGAGAATGCCAAGTTGTACTATTATTACTGAACTGTGTCTCCTGTTGGGATGAGTCAGTTGCTGCAAAGCTTTAGAGACAGTTCCAAGTGTGATGCAGGATCAGGAGCAGTAAGAAGCAAGCATAGTGCTATTGACTGGTGCCCAAAAGGTCTCTCTGGCGGTGAACCCTTCCTTTGTTCAAAGAACAAGGGGAAAGGGGTGTCAAGGCATTCAAAAAAAAAAATACTATACAGCAACGTATTCACACGAACAGACCCTTGAAAACCTACAGGCAACTTGAATCCAGGCTTGGCCATTTTCTACCGTAACTCTGGGTACAATCACTTTTGTTCCTTTACATCATCGCTCCCCCGCACGCCCCCGCCACCCTTTAAATGGGAATGATCATAGATTTAAATGCCCAGCATCCCAGGAACTCCATAAAGTAAGTTGCCCTTGTAATAAATGAGAGAGATTAGAAGACTAGAAATTCACATTGATAATCAATTGCATCTCTTTAAGAAGAGGAAAATGCAAGTTTTTATTTTCTAAACTATTATATGACTCAGAAGCCCAGGAAGGGGGGGGGGGACCCAACAATAACAACAACAACAAGACCTCAAGTCTGAATCAGTCCCTTTTCAGTGGTCCGCGCTCACTCGTGGACCCTCCTTTATCTGGCACGCCACCCACCATAAAAGCCTTTCCTAAAAGCAGTTTTCCATTTCAGAGCCTGGCCTCTCTCTGAGAAGTCCCCCGGGCCAGGCAGTAGCTGTTACAAAAACCTCCGGGGTTCGGAGCCGAGGAGCCCTCCGGGAGCCGGCGGGACCCGACCCCGGAACCTTCGCGCGGCGCGAGGCGGGGCGCGGGGGAGGGCTTTGGCGGGGGCGCGGCGCCGCTCCGCCCAGCCTCCGAGCGCAGCGCGGGCAGGCGGTCGGCCGCGGAGGATGCCGAGGGGCGGCGACGCTGGCCGGACTCAGCCCGGACGGCGGGGAGGGCGCCGCCCGAGGGGGTAGGGCGGCCGCGGGGGCGCGCTGGGGCCGGGCCGCGCGCCCTGCGCTCCGTTCGCCCGCTCGCTCGCTCGCTCGCTCGCGCCCTCCTTCCTCAGCAGCGGCGGCGGCAGCACAAGGCGGCGGCGGCGGCGACCGGGGAGCAGACATGGCGGCCGACCTGAACCTGGAATGGATCTGCTCGCTGCCGCGCTCCTGGACTTACGGGATCACCAGGGGCGGCCGCGTCTTCTTCATCAAGTGAGCGGGCGGAGGAGGCGCCGCGGGGCGGCTGTGGGGGGCGGGCGGGCGGCGGGACGAGCGGGCCGGGGACCCCGTGGGTTGCCCCTCACGCCGCTCAGCGCCTGTCTCTTCTCTTCCTTGCAGCGAGGAGGCCAAGAGCACCACCTGGCTGCACCCGGTGACCGGCGAGGCCGTGGTCACCGGGCACCGGCGGCAGAGCACAGGTAGGGCGGGCCGGCGCTGCGGTTCAGGGCCACCTGGCGGGTTTGGAGGTGCTCCGGGCTGCGCGCGACTGAGTCCCGGGGCCCCTTTCTTCTCTGGCTCTTCACCAGCACTTGGAGACGGCGCCCTCTTCCTGCGCCCTGGTCCCCATCCCTGCCCCGACGCCCCTAGAGGATGGCCGACGCCCCTCTCTCCGGTACCGCCCCCGTCGTAGCCCCCAACACCCTTTAGGGAGTCCTTACCCGCTTCCCCATCTTGCTCCCGGTACCCCGGCACCCCCGCGGCGAGATGGCCCCCTCATCCTCGCCCCACTCCCCAGAGAACTGCCTTCTGCCGAGCAGCTTCCTCCTCCTCCACCTTGTACTTCTCCTAGGTGAGATTGTAGGTAGATGACCGATGGAGAAGTTAGGGGTGCTGCGGTCCAGTCCTCTACCCCACGCCGGTTTTCCAAATGCCGGTGCGTCCTCTCCTGCCACCCGAGGAGCAGCTGGAGTCAGGACGCTGGAACGGGCGCCTCAGCTAGTGATCCCGACTCAAGTCCCCGGCAGCCTCAGCCAAGCTGCACGTACCACCAGCGAGCCAGGGGTGGGCGAGCCGGGGTGGGCGAGCCAGGACGGTCTCGCGTGGGGCATCCGGGCGCCAGTTCCTCGGGGAAACGCATCTCGGGTGGCTTTGATAGCTTTCTTCAATGCCTAGCGTGAGTTGAGCTGGAGCAGGGCTTGCAGTATTTCCAGTGCTGGTCTGGCTTTCTTTTGTCATTCTTTGTTTACATTCACCCAACTTGTTTGCCTGAAATGTAACGCGTGTTCTCATACTGGCCCTCCTCTATTCCGGGTGACTGCAAAGGCTTGAGAACAGTTGGGTCGAAGCTGGGGCGGTTTCAGCCGCCCTCCTAGGTACTTTTCTTTCCAACTTTGAGGTTCTGAGAATCTCCTATGAAAGTTGCCAGAAGGGTGAACAAACCTGCCTTTTTCTGTTAAACGCCAGAGTTCAGTGGAGTGACTAATAATGTGTCCAAATTTGCAAAAAACGTGGAGGAGGAAAGGGAAGACTGCTGTAGCAAGCATGATGAGGTTACATTTTTAGGGCATTTCTGACTAATAAACCTTCATATTCCCTAACTCCCTGTGCAGTCTTTAGCTTCAGCCTGTCTTATGTACATATTGCAACTTCGATAGCGTCATTGTTTTTGTGGCTATGGACACGTTTATTTCATGGAAGACAATATGGGATTAAACTAATTTAAATCAAATGTTTAATGGTATTATTCCATGCTTATTTTGATGTGTGACACGAATGTCTTTGAATTACCTTTACACATTGAATAACAGTCACATGCCAGAAGTATTTTATTTTCTGATGTGATGATTTCACATTTATATATTTATTCTTGTTTGATTTACTTTGCTTGGCCTCCGGTTTTGTGCACACATCGATGACTTTTTATCTTGGAGATGGGTTGTGATTAAATCCAAACCACTTCTCATCATAAGTACCATGTGGCACATAAAGATATAGTTGAACCTGAATCATTCCCAACGTTAATACTGGAAACTTCACATCTCTTAAGGTCAAGTGTATTTGAAACACGTGTGTGAGTATTCAGTCAGTTTTCCACTAATTAAGTGGTTGAGTTCTTTTCATACTAGATGAAAACCTAGATGGATTTGGATTGAAAAACATGGTTTTGAATAGACAAAATATACCCCCCCCCCAAAAAAAGAAAAGCAAAGTGCTACCTATTCGGGGGTTTTGCCAATCAACGATGGATATTTTACCTGGATTTAGATGACTTTGCCTTTTGGGGATGCCAGAGCATAGTCCTTTTCCACTCTGATCACTAAAGGGAATAATCATGTTGGGTCATCTCTAATATTTCTGGGACTTTCCTGGTGGCTTTACATTTGAATTGTCATCTTCTTCCAAATAAGGTTATATTGACTAATGATTTGGTGAGCCAGGACTTTGGGTTGACAACTACTTGAATGAATATAGCTAATCATGTAGACAGGTAAGATGGGTTTAAGCGTATTTTGCAATCCCACTGACGTAAAACTAATTGTAATGTGTATTTTTTAGATTTGCCCACTGGCTGGGAGGAAGCATATACTTTTGAAGGTGCAAGATACTATATAAAGTGAGTGAATTTTAATTTCTTCCCCTGGTAATTCAAATGTTGTGATAAACCTGAAGTTGGATACTTGTAAGTCTAGACACAATCATCTCTTAAAGTGTATTATACAGTGTTAATTGTATCCTTTATATGGTTATGAAATTTTGATAGGGAGAGTAGCTCTTTTCATTATCTTGTTATTTGCCTGGATATTCATGGATTCACAGATTGCAAATTAGGTAACTTATGGCCACACTAGTTTGCTTAATGTTTCAATACATGTTTCTATGGTAGAACATCGTGAAGTCTTCTGAATTTGGCTCTGTGGTACTTACAAGTTTTTGGTTCTTGATTATGTAGGGAAAGAACACACACTCATGCACAGAAATGCCTGGGCTGTGTTACCATTCCTACTTTGGAGTCTACTTCGATCTATTTTGGCCTAAGCTGTTAATAAGTAGCCAAACTGATGGGAAGCTGGGCTGTGTGACAAAGGAAAAGTGAAGCAGCAGTAAACACGGGCACAGTGATGGAGCATTGTTGGCAATTCTGGGCTGGTTTATTTAAAAATGTCCAAGACACTATGTCTTACTAATACTTGTTTGGGTGAATGGCTTTGAAGAGAACTTGAGAGGAAAGTTGGCTGACTAATCAGTGAAAACCAGTTCTGTGGGCTCCACAGCTGGTTGCCATTCACATTAAAGTTGGTAGTACTAACCCTAACCCTGAGAGGTCAGCATGAAGTAGGGTAGGGAAGCTTGCATCCTCCCAGCGGAAGGTAAGATGGTTTGTCTTTGGTTTACGTTAAAAACTATTTGCTACTATTTGCTTTTGTTCTTATATAAACATTTTTGGCTAATTTTAAGGAACCAAATCTTGAAAGAAAATACTTTTTGTTTTGTTTTTTGTTTTTTTTTGAGTAAGGGTTTCATAACCCTGGCTGTCCTGGACTCACTTTGTAGACCAGGCTGACCTCCAGCTCACAGAGTTCCACCTGCCTCTGCCTCCTGAGTGCTTCTGCCTCTAAAGTGCTGGGATTAAAGGCATGCACCACCACATCTGGTCTGAAAGAGAGATTTGGTAACAATTTTATTGGTTTATTAACGGTAACAGATTCCTAGTTCAAGGTGCATTGGGCCCAGCCAGTTATTTTTATCAGGCAATGTGTTTTAAGATTATGCCATATTTTCATTAAATTATAATTACTTGAATGGCTTTTTAAGTTTCTGTAGAAGGATGTGTTATGTTAAATGTCGAGGTATATTTATAGGTGCAGTTACTTTTGAGTACAGCAACAGGAAAAGCAGAAGAGAGATGCAGAAGCTGCGCATCTTCACAAATGTGGTCCTTCTGGTATATTTATTTATTTATTTTGGCTAATTTTTTTGTTTGAAGATTGTTAGATGACCTAAAAAAAAATGAAGTCTTCAGTAAAAGGAGACCTTCCTGGCAATTGTTTTTATTATGAATTTAAGTGAGCCTGTGTTGCCACAAAAAGAATGTTTTCTTTTTAGATATAGTACTGATGCTAAATAAAGGGAGCGTGTTTTGTTTGTTTGCTTTTGTTTTTGTGAGACAAGAGTCTCACTATGTTCTTCTTGTTGGGCTGGGCAGAGACCTGCTTGCCTCTGCCTCCAAAATGCTAGGACTTATATGTGTGCCATCATACCTGGCATTAAATTTCTTAAATTTTTTTTCATTTATTCAATACACTTTAGATTATTTTACATTAAGCCTGGCTTGTCTGAGAATAGACAGACATTAATGTCATTAATGTTTTAATTTCAGTGAATGAGTGTGCTTTTAGATGATTGGGATTTTTCATATTTTGAAAGTGAAATGTAACACAGACTCTGTTTATATTTTAATTTAGAACTAAGGTATTGGACTTTGTTTTACTAATTATCTATTTTGATGACATTTTCTTTCATTTTGAATTAGAATTTTATTTGAGTACCATGCCTAAGTCACCTTCTTAGGAAAATCAGGACAATATTAGAAAGCTAAAAATTAAAGTCATCCTAAAACTAGTGGGATTTAATTGTGTGATATTAAGAGATAGCTAATAATTGCTTCTAAATGTAGCAATTATTTATATGGTCAGAGCAGTTCATTCACAATTGGTCACATCTTAGAAATCCATCAGGCACTGAGCCTCTTCAAGGATGCAAGCCGTTCACAAATAAATGCTGTGCTGCATGCGGGTGTATGAGCTCACTTTTCTAGCTGCTTCCGAAGATCCAACTCCTTTATTTTTAGCTACATCACTAAGATCAGCTGTACTTTAGAAACTTTTCACCTACTAGATCCTTCCATGTCAGGGACGCCTTCTCATTCTAATGGTGAAGACTGAAATTCATTTTAATGGTGGAAGTAATCAGAATTGGTGTTTCACTTTGTCCCCGTGTAAGAAAGCAACATGCCTCTGGCACTTAACCTGTGAATACGGCAGCTGAGGATCTTTCAAGCAAAAATAGTCTCAAAGAAGAGAGTGATCAATGTTCATGGATATCTTTTCAACTGTTGTTTCTTAAAGAATGGGGATTATTGACAAACTAAAGGGAAAGGAGGGAACAGAGGAGTGAGCTGGTGAACTTGGCTCACACGAGAATGCAGAGATAGACACTGGCCTTCTGACTCAGTCTCATTGTGGGAGGGAGGTACCCACTGTCATGGACCTGCAGCTCTTGAGAGCTCAGAGGGATGTGTGGAGCTCCACAGCCCTCTCTTCTGAGGACAGCGCTGATGCCTGTTCACAGTCACAGGGTCCTGGGAAGAACTTTCTCTTTGGATGATACTGTGGAATTGACAGTTGGAGTGGGCAAATATAGAAGCTGCAGTGTTAGTTTGACCCTTTAAAATACTTTAAAATACTTCAGTCTTCTGAACTTTAAATTAGACTAGAGGAAACAACTTCTGAATTCCATCCACTGGATAAATTTCTTTGAATTTTATTGTGTGCTATTCTGGGAATTGGCAGTATTCTAGAAAATAATCCAAACTGGCAATGCCAGGAACAGGTGATGTGGGAGACCTGGGGAAGCCCAGTGGCATTCCTGTTCTGCTTTGCTGTGGCCTTTCCTTAAGCTTGGCATGGGTGACTAGAGATAGGTGAAGTGTGGGTGCTAGGGCACGCTGACTTTGTGTTGCTGGGTCTGTGCTCCTAAAATGTTTGTATGCATGCCTTCCCTGCATGCTTTCGAGGAGACGACTTCAAGGATAAACAGTTGTCATGTCAACGAAGGACCCAAGCACAGTGAGGGTTATATGCATTTAAACAGGGTCACCAGTTTACTTTGTATACTTTAAATATTGGTTCTTTTTCAAATTTTTTCCTTTATTTTTTATTTCTTCAAGTTACATCTCAATCGCAGTCCCCTCCCTATGCCCCCCTCCAGTCCCACCCTCAACCCTCCATCCTCTTCCCTTTTTCTTTTTTTTTTTAAGTTTAAGGTATATCTTGTTTCCCCCTACAGTTTCCCCTTTCAGTCCAATAAATGGCTCTTTCTCTTATAATAATAAATACAATACAAAACAACAGAGGTAATTAGTCCACAGTTATGAGGGTTATATGGCTTAGCGTACATTCCCAATGTCCAGTCCATATGTATTTGGTACCTGACTTTAACATTCTACTATCACTGAGCTACATCCCCTAGCAACATTCTACTATCTAAACATCTCCATGAGTTTAAAGTTCTATATCTAATTCAACATTCATACTAACTTGCAACACAATTTTAAAAGCATCTTCTTAGATCTATAACACTCTCTTGACTCCTAAACAACTCAAAATTTAATTATGAGACTCTAGCTATCTGTTCTTCAACCCCTCAGAGACCTGAGAGGAATAAATATATCTGATTTTATAGGAAGTACAGGGCCTGCAGCTTCCCAAACTAAGAAATGACATACCAGTGGCTGCCTGGACAGTTCCCATTTTCTCTCCATACATTACAGCATCCATCTTCAGTCATTTGGCCCCATTTCTCTGACAGACATTGATTGTAGAGCAGGAATTATGAAGGACTTGCCTACCCTGTCTTGGCAGAGCTAGGCTGTCGACTTACCTGCTTCCAGGTTTTGTCCTTTTTGGACCGTTAGGTTAAAAATAAGAAAGGTTATTAATATAGTGAATATTTTATATTTTTGTTTTCAAGAATGATAATATATAAAAACTCCTCTTAAAGTATTTAAGTATATGCTTTGACTTTTTAATGGAAAAAACTGATTTTCAGTGTTCCCTAAGCTAGCCTTCAAATTATGTATATATCTATGTATCTGTGTATATATATTACAGAGTTTGAATATTACTTTCCTGTATTGCTTTCTAAAACTTAATTCATGTGATTTATCTTCAGGGGAAAGGATAAAACTTTATAAGTGAAATTGTAGTTTAAAGTATAGCTTTAAATATTCCATATTTTACCCAAAATGAAACACAAGCCCACAAAGTACAGAAGATAATCATATATACTTGAACGTTATTAACCTCCTTCTTAAGCCTTGCAAATAATGCTTAATGACTCTTTAATGATAGGTCACTGCAGCTTAAAATGGACATGTCATTGACTGTTCCTTTGTGCTTCAAAGCTTTATGATAGTTAAAGTGCAAAGCTAATTCTAGAGCAGTGCTCTGTGACTGTAGAAAAACTAACTGCTGGCTACTTTCAGGTCATCAGGCAGGAATGAGATCACACTATACTTACTTGCCCACTGTGTGTTGTATACAGATTCTGTGGGATATTGTTTCATATTGCCTTCTTTCTTAAATATAAATTTTGAAATTTTTAGATATGCAAGTAGAACAATATGATTTGGAATAATGAGGTTTCATTTCCATATCTTAATAGACTCTAAAATGTGCTGAAGATTCCCAAATACCTGCAATGATGGAGGTTCTCACATGAAACAGTCATTTAAACTTGCAGGGAATGGGAAGAAAATAGGAAGACAGGGAACGATACATATCCATCATAGCAACATTAGAATATATTAACTATATTTGATATTTAAAATTGTTTTATAGTTAGGAACTGTAGCGATTATAACCAGATTTGAAACAAAATTTTTGAAACAGGGTCTCAGGCTGTAGTTCAGGGTAGCCTGGAACTCTCACGGTATAGCCCAAGATGGCCTATAACTCAGGGTGATGCTCCTGCCTCAGCCACCTGTGTGCCAGGGTTACAAGAGTGGTTATCGGCAGCTGTTTGTCACTAGAGCAGTGTGATGCTTCTGAAGAGTCGGCAGACATTGCTCTGCTTCCTTCTAGAAGAGTTTGGACTGTGATGTATAACTCCTTCTATACATGAGCACTTTATGCCAGTTCATTAGGTGCAACACAGCTATTCACCCTGATGGAGTTTGTAACATACTGAACTATGCCATGCATTAAAATAGGGAAATGTGTAGGGAAAACTTTAGTATGTTTTGTTACTTTTTAAAAAGCATACTTATATTTTACATGTATATATAAATTTTAGATTGAATTTAAATATCACCAATTTGTTTTTAATTTTTATTAGATTTATTTACCACTGTATGTGTATGACTGCTTGCCTACATTTATGTATGTGTTCCATGTGCATGGCCTAGTGTCCAGCAAAGTCAGATCAGAGCATTAGTGCTCCCCTAGGACTAAGAAGGTACAGAGGGTTGTGAGCTGCCGTGTAGGTGCTGGGAATCAAACCTGGGTCCTCTGTAAGACCAACTGCTCTTAACTGCTGAGCCAACTATCTAGCCTCCTTGTTACTTTTTTGTTATTTCTATTTCTTGTGGGTTTTTATTTGTTTTATTTGATTCCCAAGGAGGCTATGAAGACCTATCTTATATAGGCCGTGAAGCTTTATCATTAGTCACTAGTATTCAAATCAAGATCTATGGGCCAAAGTGTACTTTGGGTACTATAGAGATGGCTCAGTGGTATAAGAGCGCTGGCTGCTCTTTTAGAGGACCAGGGTTCAATTCCCAGCAACCACACGGCAGCTCACACTGTCCGTAATTCCAAGAGATCTGATACCCTCTTGTAGCTTCTGTGGGCACTAAGCACACATGTAGTACACAGGCACACATGGAGGCAAAATGTCCATATACCTAATAATAAATAAAAAAAGAACAAGCCAGTTAAAAGCAGGTTTTATACAATGTGAATCTCTAAGTTGGTTAATTGGAACAAAAGGTATTTCATTCTAGCATTATGGTTATGTTAGTGGACCAACCCATCAGAGACCTTGTTTAACCCACAGGACTTGTTAACTACTATTAACGGGTTTCATGGTTGGTCCTTGGTGTATATTCACTTGGGAGTGCCTTGTAGTTTCATCCACTGTTCTAGGAGCTTGAGCACATAAAGGTGGAGAATGGAGACCCCCCCCCCATCTTTGAGTCTAAGGCTTAGTAGTAAAAACAGACATTTAAAATAAAACAAAAAGAACAGATAATATCATTTTAAAACATCTTCCTGAAGGCAAAGCACTGTGTTGTGACAGAATAGGAGAGTTCAACATAAATAACTTAGCATTCAAAGCTCTGTTCCAGTGTTTCCAGCCACAGGTGAGCTTCTTTGCAGCATTACATGATCACATCCCCCTTTTTAGCCTGGGGCCTTGACTAAGACCAGGCCTGCTCATTAGCCTTTGCCTGGAGTTCTCTTGATAAAGCTTAATTCCTGGAATCCAGTCGGCTTCTATGGAAGTGGTGTCGGTGATGCTAATGTCGAACCCAGTCTATAAGGATTTCTTTTTGTTGTTGTTGTGTATGTGGAGTTCAGAGGACAACTTTGTAGAATCAGCTTTCGCATTCTCCCTTTATATGGGTTACAGGCATTACGTATTCAGGTTGTCAAACTTAAATCATCCTGCTGTAAGTGCTTTTACTTGCTGAGCCATCTTTCCCATTAGGCCATGATATCTACATTTCTTGAGTGATCTTCCTCCCCCACAATATTATTCTCAAAGTTGTTGCATGTTTGGGATGGTGGCAGGGTGAAGAGTAGAAACAGACTAGAAATGGTGGGAAGACTGGAGACTAGCCTGATGTAAACAACCGAGTGACTACCTTTCTTGTGTGACCTTTTCATTGTGTCTGACAGATACATGTAAGTTAGGGTTAGTAGTGAAAAGTTGTGTGTATAAATATATGTGTCTGTTGGAGTTTTGTCAGTTGACATGTTACCGTTGTCAGTTGATGTCGTAAGAATTTACAGGAGGAAGAGGCAGTTTGGTGAGCTGCCCTCTAGCTGCTAGGAGGTAAAAGGACTTGAGCAAGGTAGGCTTGCAGATGTGAATGGCTTCAGATCTAAATGACTGCAGGGAGAGCTGCTGAGGCTCTGCTCTGCTTGATCAGTGCTAAGAAGTCTAGCTGGAGAACAGGAGTGCTGATGGGAGACTGTGCACTTAGATGTTAGTCACAGTTGTCCATTTTCCTAGGCATACTATTTCACTTGTCACTCAGTATAGTATTTCATAAAGCCAAAGTTTTTAGGGAGATTTTAATTTAAACAGCCTGGATAGACAGGGAAAACCTGGAATCAGGGACAAAACTGGTTTGTTGCTCTAATCTAGAAGTGATTGTTGAACCAGGTCTGTGACAGATGAAAAGAAAGGACGGAGGCCAATGATCAGAGATATTAAAGGGGAGTTGACAGGGCGTAGAAATCTTGCTGAGCAAGAAGATTGGCCGGGGAAGAGGTCAGAAGCAAGTGGCTACCAGAATGATGGTAGTATGATGGTACCCGGAGAACAAGGGAATGAATGTGTGGGTGTAGGGAGGGAGCCCTGGGTGGATGTACTAATGATGGTTTGCTTTGTGAGTTGTTGAGAGAACACAGCGATGTCTACATGGCTGAGTCTAGCTTGTAGAAAGGACTGCCAGCCTTTCCTCTGTTCATCAGTTACAAACTAGCAAACATTTTTCTCCTTTCTCACTCAAATCAAGACCCAAGCTAAGAATTTCATACTCATCTAGTTACTTCTTCAACATATACTTGGGCTGAATGTCTTGGTTTATACTTATAATTCTAGCAGTGGAAGCAGAGGTCAGAGTCACTGCAAGTTCAAGGCCAGCCTGAACTACACAAGATCCTGTCTGAAATCAAAATATGCCTCCTTAAACAAATATGGAGGTAGAGTGGGTGGAAGAATAGGAACTGGGGTCAGGTTTTCCTCAGAACTGCTCCAGTGGCATATTCCTCCAGCAGGTGCTACTGCTGGGGACTACAGCGTCAAATACATGCCTGTTAGGGACATTTCTCATTCAAACTGCTACATGACTATATTAAATTAATATTAAATAAGCATTAATATGGGACTGAAAAGATAAACTCAGCAGGTAAGAACATCTACTGCTCTTCTAGAGGATGTGGATTCCATTCCCAGTACCGGTGACAGCCAGCTCACAACAGCTTCAATCCCAGTTCCTGGGGATTCAACCTTTTCTCTTCCCAGAAGACACTTGAACACACATATTCTTGTACATAAGTCAGGCACATACATGTCTGTGTACACATACTCAGGTATAGATGTATGTGTAAAAATTTTAAGTCTTTTTAAAAAATTAATATCTTTTAAAAGTACATGTTAAGCCAAGCATGGTGCACATGCCTTTAATCCGAGCACTCAGGAGGCAGAGGCAGATGGATATCTGTGAGTTCAAGGCCAGCCTGGTCTATACAGCCAGTCCAGGACAGCCAGGGATATTACACAGAGAAACCCTGTCTCAGTGTGGGGGGGGATATTATGTATATAAGATATTATTTAAATAAGATACAAAATAAAAGTGCATGTTAGACTGAAGAAGGAAAAAAAGCCACTTGTTTAATACTATTTTTCCTCATGGAAAATAATCTCCCTCACTGCTGTTTGTATTCCCTTATCTTATCCTTTTTCATAGTGTGGCATTAATATCTTCTGATGACATGAATGACTTTGCTCATAGCACTGTATTTAATTTTATGCTATCCACAAACTTGTCATTTGGGTCTTTGTGAAGTTTTAACATTTTTTTTTTTTTTTTTTTTTTTTTTTGGTTTTTCGAGACAGGGTTTCTCTGTGTAGCCCTGGCTGTCCTGGACTCACTTTGTAGACCAGGCTGGCCTCGAACTCGCAAAGATCCGCCTGCCTCTGCCTCCCAAGTGCTGGGATTAAAGGCGTGCGCCACCACTGCCCGGCTAAGTTTTAACATTTTATTCATGTAACATTTATCCTTCTCTATGAATTGGTAAATCGTCTGTTCACCAAAATTTGGTTTATGTGATTCTCCTCAAGCTGTGGGCAGGGGGTGAGAATCTGTTCAGATATCTGATATGTAACTCTTTCCACGTAAAGCCAAAATGATGGAGGAACCTGATGCAGGCACCTGTCAGGCCTCCTGGGAGACACCCAATACCCAGAACTTGCCGTTGGCCATTTCATTGCTGTTAGAACTGCTCGCAGTTCAGGTTTGAGTGGAACCACAGTGGTCCTGGGAAGACAAGGCAGGAGTGCTGTCTGTGGTACTGTGGGAAGTGCGGATAAAGCAGGTGTAGGTCAGATCTTGAGATGTGGAAAACAGTGGGCCCAGGAGAAGCCCAAGAGAAATAGAAAGTGGTCTTCATAAGCTGTACATGATAAACATTTCTAGGCCACTTAGGAGTAGCCTCTGGCTATTTGAGACTTTCGTTCTGAAGTAGCCAGTAAGTACAGAAGCACCCAATCAAATCCTTGTGGTATTAGCACTTTGAAAGCAGACATGGTCTCAGAATCATGGATGGCTGTTTCCAGTGCTCACATGTGATGGGCAATTAGATATGAGAAATGAACTAAGAACAGATGGTAAGAAAAGCCTTTTATCCCTGTAAAGCCATTTGCCTCAACACCACAGGGCACAGTTTGTTGTGCCTTCTCCATCATCTAGCCAGGGTGCTCCTTATACATATCAGTGACCCACAGCCAGATGCTCTAAGTAAAAAGACTATTCCACATTATCCTCGGGAGTGACACAGGAAACTCTGGTCCTCTTAACCTTCCTTTCTTGGCTGCTGAAGGTTTCTTTCAATTAAACCAGAGAGTAGTTGCCTGTTTTTCTGAATTCAAGCCTTCTGTTTTTAACAGCAAAGGTTAAGGTTCTTTTTTAACAAGGGAAAAAAAATTATCTAGATCATTGGCCACCATGAGTCACATGTTCATTCCTGGGCTAGATGCTTGGCCGCTAGTCTCTGTTGCCTCTTCTTAACTAAGTTGAGGTGCTGATGTTGGCAAGCCTCCTAGAAGTGCTGTTGGGGAGGAAGGCCTAACTCATCAGTAGAGGTTGGAGTGCAGAAGGCTAAAGCATTTTCCCAAGTGAGGGGATGGGACAGACACGGTGTTGTGTTCTGAAGAAAGAGGAGTAGCTGATCCGAGACTTAAACAAGCAGCAGTCTCCTGTGCATCTGTGTGGGCCATGGTTCGCTCCAGTGCTTTTGAGGGTACTCACATGTAAGAAATAATTCTGAGAGTGTGAATAAATACTTGAGAAATCCTGCCAAGTCTTCCTTGCTTGTTACATTGTGTGTGTGTGTGTCCCCTTCTGAATGACACACACACACAGATGACAAGCTACATTTATTATTCTTTGAATAGTCACATCCAGAGAGAGAGAGGTATGTGTGTGAGAGAATTTTTCTCTGAGATAAAAATATGGCTTTATTCCTTAGTCAATGAATTTATCCCAAGAGATTTTGCTAAAGTTCACTTAAGATGTATATAATAACCATTTTACTAATTAAATATTTACAATAAAGTTGTTCAACCTAAAATTTAAAATGCAGTAAAAGCAGCAGTAGCACAAAATCTTGAAAAGAAGTAATTCCTTACTGGATTTTTATAGAGTAAATAAAGTAACATGTTAAATTTAGAGCAAATACTTTTATCTTAAATATTCCTTATACAATATAGCTATATCCTAACAATGATTTGTAGTGCATACATTTGAGGTATATATCACATCCTTTGCTTACATAGTAAGATGGTTACTATATGTAGGCAAATTAATAGGTCATCTTGCGGATGACTACGTGTGGAGTAATGCACGTGTCTTCTCCCAGCAAATCTCCAATAGATGATTCAGTATTAATCGCAGCCTTTCAGTGTCTGTACTTTTTACAAACTGCATCTCTGTGTTTTAACCATATCTTCCACTTTGTTCCTGTGTATTTGACCTTTCCTGTTTTTTCTTTAAAGCTTCCATGTGTAAGTATATCATACACCATTTTTGTCAGTGTGTGGCTCATTCCTCTTAGGTAACATCCTTATGGAGGTTTGAGTGGTCCTTATAAGCTCATATGTTTGAATACTTGGTCCCCAGTTGGTGGAACTGTTTGGGAAAAATTAGGAGATGTGACCTTGTCAGAGGATGTGGGGTTTCAAATGATTATTCCTGGTGTCTTTCTCTGAGAGCTGCCCGCTACTGCTCCAGCGCCATGCCTGCATGCTTGGTGCTGTGCTCCCCACCATGATGGTCACGGACTCTAAATTGTGAACCCCAAATAAACTCTTCTGTAAGTTGTCTTGGTTAGGGTGTATTATCATAGCACTAGAAAAGTAACTCAGGCAGTTCTCCAGCTTCATTCATATTGTTGCAAATGCATGAATATTATAATATAACTTCTTGAACCTCATCTGTGAATTGCCTGCTACATATGTATCTCTTGTGTTGCTTTTCAGTGGTTTATGTTATATGTGCATTTGCATTTCTTTTGTCGGGGCTACTTAACTTAGTAGAGGCTTTCAAAATATTTTGGTGTGTGAGGTTGTGTGCCTTTATTCTATGTATATTTATTCATAAATTACATGCATGTGTTACTGTCAGTCTGTGTTTCAGCATACTAGTTAAGGCTTATTTTTCTTACTTTGTTGAGATTTAAAAGTGTGTAATTAATCCGGGCAGTGGTGGCCCACACCTTTAATCCCAGCACTTGGAAGGCAGAGACAGGCGGATCTTTGAGAGTTCGAGGCCAGCCTGGTCTACAGAGTGAGTCCAAGACAGCCAGGGTTACACAGAGAAACCCTGTCTCGAAAAACAACAGAAAAAAAAATTGTGTAATTATATGCACTAATCACGTGCACCCACTTAGGAACTCATGAGTTGAGTGTACAATGTAAGGAAGACCTTTCTTGATTAGATTTGCTAAGGAGCTGTCTGTTCTGCCCTTTCTCCATATAAGCTATTGAGCATTGGCCACTGCAGTGAAGTGAGGAGTTGTTGGTCTTACCTTTGTTGCCATGTTACTTTGATAAAGAGGATCCTGTTAGTGTTTCCTCTGTATAAAGTGTAGGGAATAAATCTTGTGCCTACTTTGTAGGCTTATGATGTTATGAGTTGATTTATCTAAATGGACCATAAAAAGCTATGGTATAAATATGAAATACATAGGTATTTGTTTATGACATTGAGTATCTAAGAAGCATGCTTCATCTCACTTATTCTGAAAAAAAGTCCAGATGCATGGCTTGCAAATAGTGATTCAGAAATGTCATCATGTAGAGTCTAAATTTCATGTCTATTTTTTTAAAGATTTTTTTATTTATTTTATATATATGAAAGCTCTATCTGCATGCACCCTGCATGCCAAAAGAGGGCATCAGATTCCAGTGTAGATGGTTGTGAGCCACCAGGTGGGTGCTGGGAATTGAACTCTGGACCTCTGGAAGAGCAGACAGTGCTCTCAACCGCTCAGCCATCTCTCCAGCCCCATGTCTGTTTTTATGTCTCTTGACAGTAAGATTTGTTATATGTAATGTACACAGTTGAGGATGGTGTACTGCACATGTAGTGACACGTGTTTGATCTTTACAATAGGGTCTGTTTAAGGGAGACCTGTGATTTAGGAATAAGAAGTCAATACTCAGATTATTAAATGAGGAACTGCTTTAAAGAGTAAAGTGGCTATTGTTTGTTTCTGAAGTAAAAGGCAGGAGCCATCTTGAATGAGTGAAGAATTGAAGGAATTGAATTGCATAAGTAGGAACAAACTGCAGGTGGTATAGAGGTATACTGGGGGTGATAGGCAAGACAACTTTGAATGGAGGTGCTGCTGACATTTGAAAATGATAGATGTTTTGAAATGAATGAATTTAACAATAAATTATAAATAAGTAAAGGAGATCAGTAGGAGAGGCAAAGTAAAGGAACAGAACCCATCATCGTTCATAGCATAAATAAAAGTTGGGATTGCAACTGTGTAGACCTTCAAGTGTGAAGCATTTAAATGTGTTAACACAAGCACTACAAACTTGGTGAAAATCATGTGTTCTTGGGGACACTCCTCTGGTTGTCACAGGCAGAGCCCGTGACTAATGACAGCTTGAGTATGCTGAGACTTGAGAGCGGGTCATAGACCAAGAAGGGTCACATTCCTTCAGAACCCCATCTTCTCTCCCTCTTGTTTTATTCACAGGGCATCCCCACAGGGTGGGAAGCAGGTCAGGCCTGGTCATTCCAGCCACTGAACCTCCAGATGAGTGGGAAGGCTGCTCAATGGTTAAGAGCATCTCTTCTAGATGACCCAGGTTTAGTTCCTGTTACCCACATGGTAGCTCATAGCTATCTGTAACTTCAGCACAGGGGATCCAGCATACTCTTATGGCCTCAGTAGGCACCAGGCATTCATATGGTATACAGACATAGTTGTAGACAAAACATTTATACACATTTTTAAAATTATTATTACAAAGAAAAACTATTCAAGTAAATGAACACACTCACAGGTCTTTTGAAACCTAGGCTTAGTACTAGGGAAGTGTGACCTCTGACCTTTATCACTTTGTGTTGGCCAGTTATAGTCTCACTGCCTGCTCAGATTTGGGGTCAAGTTTAGGTAGATTGCATCTTTTGATGACACCAGACTCATACTACAAAGCCAGATTCAAGGAGGAAAGGAAGAAATGGAACACAGATGCAGAAAAACATTACTGATCCCCATCTCAAATACGAGATTAAACTGGATAATGGACTTAACTACTGCTCATCATGTCTTTTGCATAGAAAATTAAATGTGGCTTATTTTTATTAGAAGTTAATTCCTAAGTCATATACAATACAGTTATATGTTCTTTTGCTGCTGTATGTAGTTGACTAGGCAGTCTCAGTAGGATCAGAGTGGGTCTCATTGCTTCTTTGGGGCCTAGAGTAACTACTTGAGTTTCACTGTGTTTCAAGACAGTTTTCTAGAAGATAAGCTCAGAGCTCTGCCCATGCCTACAACCCAGCATGGTGACCAAGCACTTGCTGTCATGTTAGTTTTATTCCCTGTAAGCATGCTTTTCAATTTAAGGTTTTGTTCTCTCTTGTTTATCTATCTGGTGTGGGGTGTTAGGAGTCTCCTCTTTAACTTGTGACTGTCAGCCACCAGTGCATGTGTTTAGGAGAGCAGAAGATGGAGACAGGGTTCAGGTGCCTGTGAACACGATGAATGGACAACCCGGATCAGCTGCAAATCAGCCTTGTTGGGTTGGCCAGAGGTTGTATGGAACTTGGGGAAGGGGTGGGGTTCCAGGGTTAGCATAGATCATTGGCTGGAGCGCCAGGATGCTTCATTTGCATTTAGCAAGCATGGTCCTGTCATAAGAAGGAGGGTGCAGTACCCAATTATCCTATGGGTAATGGGCAGGGGAGAAGTTGACAGAGAACTGTGTCAAATGTCACATATAGTTAGGGACATTCCAGGAATTCCAGGCATGGATCTTATCAGGAGAGAAGTAGTTAAACCTGTAATTTTGTATGTGACATTCCTCAGGTAGTGTGGGGATTGTGTTCCCCAGATCAGGCAGAGAGGATGCCCCGCTGGGAAAGGGAGTCCTGCATTTAGTGCCCAGCTCAGGGCTTTCCAGACATGGCAGACTAGAACCTTAATAGTGAGGTCTAACAATTTAGTTATATGAGCTTCCCAACAATAGAGATACCCTTTGGTCCTGGTCATCACTAAATTCTCAAACCTTAGAATAGTGCTTTTCTCTCCTTATGGGATTTTTATTATATGCAAACAACTTGTTAAAGTACCACATGTGTCTTTAGTACATTGTAGAAACATACTGGTTAATTGTTAATCAAGGGGAGGTCTGGTAGCTCAGAGAAGATGCATAATTGAAGCCACAAAGTTTTCGCCACATGAATACAATAAAAATTAGGTAATCTGAAGAACGTGGAGAAGGACAGATTTATTCACAGACTTCATACTTCGAAGGTGGGGGTATGGAGCAAAAAGGAATCTAATGTATTGGAGTAGAGTTTCTCCCAAGACCAGAGAAGCTACACAGGGAGTGTAGGTAAGTATGCCTACTGGAGGATGGTGTAGGGAGTGAAAAGGTATGCTCACTGCAGCTGTAGTTCTTATTCTTATGTACCAGTTACGGGTGTAGCAGGTCCTAAAAAAGATGGCATGGAACGTGAAGGTGTAGCTGGACTAGAGACATTATGAACTGTTTGAGGGAGTGCAATATAGGACTACTGATGCCCTCAAGAGAAAGTCATTGAGAGTTCAGATATTCAAGTGATGCCCTAGAAGTGTCTGAGGATATAGGGACATGGTGTGGTAGTGAATGGAGCTGCTGGTTTCCCTCTAGGCTAGAGTTGGACTAGAGAACAGGCCAGAGGAAGTACAGAGCTCTGTAGGGCTAACGTGGCATCAAGGGGTAAATTGAGAAAACCAGTGAAGATGATGATGGGCACTAATTGATTATTATAGATTCTTAGAGGATACCCTTAGGTTGAAGTCTCATTTGCTAAAAGGTGGTGGTCATCCTAGGACTCACTAGACTCTATCTACTCCTAGTGAGTGTGTAGATAGACACATATGAACCCTTCAGTGCTAACATACTAAATATATACAGCCTTCTGTGTTGTCCAAATTGATAGCAAAGTCTGCAAGTGATTAAGTCCCTTATAAACAATATGGTATTTACCTGCAATACACACACACCTTCCTGTATACTTTAAATCATCTTTGCATTACCTAGATGGCTAGTGGAGTGGAAATGTGCATTAATAATCACCCCCACATTGGTTAAGGGATAATGACAAAAATTGTATGTGTTCAGTACAGACAGCCATTATAAGCCTAATGATATCGTCTATGAGTACAGCTTGAGGAAAAATACTCAAACAAGTGCTGGCGAGAGCAAACATCCATGGAGTGATGGTAGCTATCTATAGGGAGAATGTCTCATCCCTTCCCTTTTTTTTTTTCTCCTTTATTTTTTATTTCTTCAAGTTACATCTCAATCGCAGTCCCCTCCCTATTCCCCCTCCAGTCCCACCCTCCCACCCTCAACCCCCCCATCCTCTTCCCTTTTTTTTTTCTTTTAAGTTTAAGGTATATCTTATTTCCCCCTACAGTTTCTCCTTTCAGTCCAACAAATGGCTCTTTCTCTTATAATAATAAATACAATACAGTGCAACAGAGGTAATTAGGCCACAGTTATGAGGGTTATATGGCTTAACGTACATTCCCAATGACCACTCCATATGTATTTGGTACCTGACTTTAACATTCTACTATCTAAACATCTCCATGAGTTTAAAGTTCTATATCTGACTCAACATTCATATTAATTGCAACACAATTTTAAAAGTATCTTCTTAGATGTATAACACTCTCTTGACTCCTAAACAACTCAAAATTTAATTATGAGACTTTATCTATCTGTTCTTCAATCACCTCAGAGACCTGAGAGGGATAAATATATCTGATTTTATAGGAAGTACAGGGTCTGCAGCTTCTCAAACTAAGAAATGACATACCAGTGGCTGCCTGGACAGTTCCCAATCTCCATACATTACAGCATCGCTCTTCAGTCATTTGGCCCCGCTTCTCTGACAGACATTGATTGTAGAGCAGGGATTATGAAGGATTTACCTACCCTGTCTTGGCAGAGCTAGGCTATCGACTTACCTGCTTTCAGGTTTTGTCCTTTTTGGACAGCATTCTGTCTACAGTTGGAGCAAGGGGCTTTTCCTACCAAGAGATAGGCTTGCGACTAATTCAGTCATCTCCCACTGGAGATTCTTCGATGCTCATCTTCTACTTGGAGGAGAATAAGGGGTGCTGTAGGGGTTAGATAAATTAGATTTAGAAAATATATAGGAGTTTCTGATACTGTCTCTTAATTCGGGGCATGAAGAGCATTATCAGCATGAAGTCAGGAAAAACAGGAAAGACTTAATGGACTGAAAAACAAGGTTGAAGTCAGGAAAAACAGGAAAGACTCAATAGACTTGAAGAAACAAAGTATCTGGCCTGACATTGTTTTCAGCTGCTGGGTGGACGGAGCCCAAATTAAGCTGAAACAGAGTTCCTCCCCAAATTAAGCTGAAACAGAGTTCCTCCTATTTAAGGACAGTGCATGGAGCCCAGAAAAAGAAGAGGCCCCTGATGCTAGAGAGCTCCAAGACTCCTGCTGAAAAAAAGGGCTGTCCATTGATGGCCAGCTTTCTCCCTGAAGCAGAAAGAAGCCGGTGAGCAAAGAAAGCCTGAGCAAGACACCAAAAGGCCAAGGACTGGACCCTGTGGCTCAGCTTTTGCCTGGAGGGGTTTGATCTGTCTGATCAGTGGCCTAGGGGAAACTGTGCCTGGCTTTAAGGACTGAGGCAGAGCAGCTGAGTTCCTGATTCAAAAGAAGTAAGTTGGCCTGCAGACGGCTGGGGTCTGCCACAGAGACGAAAGCATGAAGCCTTATTTAAGGTGAGACTGCAATAACCAACTTACCCTGACGAACCTGCATCTGAGAGATCCAGAAAAAGGACTGCTAAGTGCATTAAAGAATCTACAACAAAGACTGTGTTCCTGACGACTGAGGACCTGCCCCAGAGACTATCATTCTAAAAGGTTAGAAAAATAATTATCAATAGGTTTAGTGGATAGGTTAAATGGGTTGTAGGAATTTATAGGATTAATAGTTAAGAAATTGTTGGTGTTTGTTATAAGTGAATTTAGTAATAAATAAATAAGTGTTAAATAATAATTTAAAAGTTCGGTTACAGGGTGCTGTCAGGAGTTGATATGACTTGATATAAAAAAAATCCTTTGAATGGATTCAGCTTCTTACTCACTGTGTGGCAATCACAGAGGCTCTTTTTAGATGCCTTAGCTTTTCCTTTGATGCTTTCAGTCCACACTTGTTAAATCTGTGAATATGAAACACATACATGGAAGATTGACTGTATTCATATTTTCTCCGTGATTTTTTGTGTGTAATAACTCTTTTAAACTAGAAATGGCACTTTCTGAATGTAAACTATTTAAAGATGCCAAACATTAATAGTATGTATAAATACTGAAGGATAGTTTAATTAACATATATAATGCTAGTTATTAAGTAATTTAAATCTAAAAACTAAGGATCAGGATTTCATGTTTATATATTTTTGGTTTTGTTAGTTTCTTGCATCAGTGTTAACAGTGGACATCTTCACTGTAAATCTTCCTTTGCTCTCTTTTTGAAAGTTCACAACATGTGCTGTACCAGAGCAGACTTTAGTAGCTTTGCACCATAGAGTTGGGTAAGGCAGCAGTGCAGGAATGACAACTGGAAAGCTACAAATTCCCAGAACCTCCTGGGAATCGCTACAGGAAAGCCTTTGACACTAAGCCCATATACAGGGACTGTACATGAAGAAGAATTAGCAACAATTACTTTCTTCCCTCCACTCTTTGGTCAGACTTGTTCCAATGAAAGTAGTAAGGGTGGTTAAAATAATCTGTGTAATTAAACTGCTTGTGCAATACATGTCAGGTGTTAGTTTTTGTTTTTAATTCGGCCCTAGAGAATCGAACCCAGTACCTTGCTGTGTTAGTCAGCTTTTTATCAATGTGACAAGGTAACATTGAACATATAAGAAAAGTAACATGTAAGAAGGAACTCTAGTTAGCTTTCTGTTGCTGTGAAGAACACTGTGACCAAAAGCAACTTGTAAGCTATTGAGGGATGTCAAGACAGAAACTTGAAGCAGAAACCCTGGGGGAACAAATGCTGCTTACAAGGCTTGTTCTCATGCTCTTGATCAGCTCGTTTCTTATACAGCCCAGGCCCACCTGCATAGGGATGGTATTGCCCACTGTGGTCTGGGCCCTCCTACATCAATGAGCAACTCAGAAAATGCTCACATTGACATGTCCACAGGCCAGTCTACCGAGCCAGGCATCTCTTCAGTTAAAGCCTCCTCTTCCCAGATGGCCCTAGATCTATATCAAGTTGACAGCTAGAGCAACTATGACAGTGAAAGGATTTCTGGGGTTTGTTTGGGTTTTAAAATGTATTTATGTGTGCCGGTGTTTTGCCTTTATGTTTTTATGTATCCCATATGTGAACCTGGTGCTTGCAGTGGTCAGAAAGAGGATATTGAATCCCTGGCACTGGACTTAGAGATGGCTGTAAGTTTCCATGTAGGTGCTAGGAACTGAGCATTGTTCCTCTGCAAGAGCAGCAAATGCTGCTCAGCCATTTCTCCAGCCACCCAGTTTTTATTGTTTTATTGTTCCTTTTTAGTCCTGTCTTTTCCATTGAGATTGTTTGTTCGTTCCTTCCTTCCTTTCTTTCTTAACTTTTTTTTTTCCGTTGAGACAGGATCTCACTATGTAGCCCCTGTGGTACTGGAGTTCACGGTATAGACCAGGCTGTTCTTACAGAGATCCTCCTGCCTTTTACCTCAGGAGTGCTACCATACTCAGCTCCCCTGATTTCTTTATGCCATTGGCTGGCATCTCTAGAAGCAAGTTGCTTTCAGACTGAAAAGGATTAGGAAGATACTATTTTTAGATAAAGAGAGTGAAACCTGGCTTGACATGAAATTAAGTAACCATTACATTCGATACTTCTGAGTAGTGAGCCTAAGTAACTGTCTTTAGTGGAAGCCGGTGCTGGGAACAGCAGACAGGGATGTACAGTGTAGTGTTGCTAAAGCCCCAGATCTTGCTTTCCCCTTATGGTCCCATTTGGGCACAGTTTGGGATTAGCACCAAAGTGAAGGTGAGAACGTCTGTGAAGCCGAGGAAGAAATAGCTGAGAAGTTTCATAGAAACTGTGAAAGGCTGGCTTCTTACATTAGATGCTGATTTATAAGGTTTCTCGGGCAAAACCACATGATCCGGGCGAAGCCGTATCTGCACCTCCCGTGCTTTGTCGTCTGGAGAGGCACATAGACCAGAGCACAGGTGTTTCTGGGATCCAAAGCAACAGTGCCTCAGCTCACGCTGCTGCTTTTTTCTAAGGTCTAAAACATGGCTTCTCACAAAGTTTCCAGTGTAGCTTTGTCACACGTCTCCTTAGGAAGAAGTGCAGTGTGCAGGCTTTTGTTTCTCTCTCTTTATGGGACATGAGAACTACGCAGGAATTTGTTCATACATGAGCCCTGATATCCGTCAGGGTCCACTGTGGGAGATACTGTAGCAGCCTTACATGCTAGCTCTCACCCTTTCAGATGGCACAGAAACACAAAACCTTCCTCCAGTGAATTTTCAGCTGCAAAGAGAAAGTTTTTAAAAGTTCAAATAAACTTTCTTTTTACTTGACTTGGAAAAAGATGAAGTTAAGGGAATATACTATGTCAGATAACCTGCCAAGTGCAGGGCTGCAAAGATAAAATACACAAGGTCTGCAGATTCTTGGAACTTCATAATGCATAATGGGTTTTGAACTACCTATTTGCTGTGTTTGGTGCCCCACACTATGGGAAATATAATAAATATGTTGCATGCTAAGACCCCAGGCTGGCCTGGTACTTGCTGTGTTGCCCAGGCTAGCATCAGACTTGCAGTTATGCCTCAGATCGGGTTAAAAGAATGCATAATCATACCTGACCATACTTTAATCTGTGTCTGGGTGGATAAAAACCAGTTTTTATTTGAGATTTTGAGGGTAAAAAACCTGAAGCAATGTTCCTCAAAGTTTTCATCCCTTCGATATGTGTAACAGCTGCTGCTTTGGAATTCTCTTATATTGCCCAACATAGTAACCCAGTTACCACTAACTGAGCTTTTATGCAGCTGTCAGTGAATAAGCATTTGACTTTACAAATGAGGAGAGTAAACCTTAAGTGCTAACTGAACTGAGATTCATGCTTAGGGTGGGTTAGAATAATGGGTTTGTGTCTCATCTAGAAAGATCTCAGTTGTGCTTTATGAAAAAACTTCCATCTGTAAATGGGAGACATTTGCAGACAAATCCCATCTACAGTATCAACGGGGCATCAGATTCCAAGAGACCCGACTGTGAATATGTCTCAAAATCCCCAGTGGGTGCCTGAAACCATAGATTGTACCAAACCTTGCCTGTGCCTTTTGTTTCCTATATATATGTAACTCTAATACAGTTTAATTTCATAAATTACATAAAAGGTAAATAACAGCAACAAAGAAGAAAGCTTCTGCATAAACACTGTAATGCAGTGGCCAGCATCTATATTGTACTTGGGGCCTCTGTTAATTGTGACCCTGGTAACTGAGAAAGTTGAGTAACTATAACTACTATCTCAGATGCACTTTAACTACTATCTGCATTCATATTGTGGTATCTGAGTAACCTAGAGATCAAGTGTACAGAGGTGACAAATAGGTTATATGTAGATACTGCATTTAACATAAAGATTATTTTCATTTGTTTTATGAGACAGGGTCTTTCACCATGAGGTCCTGGCTGTACTGGAATTTGCTGTTTAGTAGACCAGGCTGGCTTCAAACTCACAGAGATCCACCTGCCTCTGTCTCCTGCATGCTGAGAATAAAGGCGTGTGCCACACCAGGCATAATATGAGGAATGTGAGCATGTGCAGAGGATACTCATGAGAATAGGGCTTGTGACCAGTTGGTTGCAGATGCTGAATGTGGACCTGCTGGAATAAAAAGATGATGAAATGAGATGGCATGGGGTTTCATCATGATACCTGGAACAGTATGCAACTTAAAACTTGGGAATTACAACACTTCCACCCTTTGACCTTTTTTTGGTTTTCTAGATAGTATCTTGCTCAGCCTTGGCCTGGAACTCCTTGTGCAGTGCAGGCTGGCTCCCACTTCTCAGCTGTTACAGTTACATGTGTGCTCCATCATAACAGCCTTGAGTTGTTTATTTTACGTGTGTGTGTATGTGTGTGTGTGTGTGTGTGTGTGTGTGTGTGTGTGTGTGTGTGTGT
>CAJQZJ010031946.1:705617-729524 GCA_907164525.1 Lophiomys imhausi
TGTGTGTGTGTGTGTGTGTGTGTGTGTGTGTGTGTGTGTGTGTGTGTAGATGAGAGATAAGCTTCATGTCATTCCAAAGGAATTGTTGATCTTGTGTTTTGGCAGACTCTCCTAGCCTGGAACTCTATTAGGCTAGGCTGTCTGGCTGGTGACCCCCAGGGCCTGCTCTGCCTCCCAGGGCTGGGATTATAAACACACACCAGTAAGCTTCGCTGCCTACATTTGCACCAGAGATCTAGTTCAGGTCCTCATGCTTCTGCAACGAGCCCTTCACCTTCTGAGCGTCTCTCCAACCTCCAGTGTTTGAGGTTTTCACTTAATGTCTAGTTGTCCCTGGGTGATGGAAACCATGGAAAGCAGAAAACTGCATAAGGAGAATTACTGAATTCACCAGCTCAAAACAGCAACACAGATCTGAATGGTACTCAATTATGGAGTCATTTTATACTATGTCATTTATACTGTGTCATAGTTATTAATACAGGGTTTTAAAAAAAATTCCTACCATGTCAGCTGATACATCCATTATCATAAACCTTTGATCAAATAAAAAGTGAATTTTGACAAAAATTAACTCCATAAAATTAGTTTTCTAGTTGATGTAGTTCCTACAGTAATCCAGTAAAGGAGGCCATACCGTTCTGATGGGTTGGGAAATTGAATAGCCGCAACCAGCAAATTGTATGGATGTCCCTTCCTTGATTTCTTTCAAGCTTTGGGCTTCTCACTGTATGGCATCCTATTGTATAAAAAGGAGAAAGTGGTGGCCACAGTTATCTATAGTAAAGTGCTGTTCCCTCACCTCCCTCTGACTGACCGTATCCCAGCCTCTCTGTGTCCTGTGGTGACAGTAGAAATCATATATAATCTTTAGAAGGTAGAGAACAGGAAAGTTTGTTGTGCTAATTCAGTGACATAGGCTAACCTTCAGATATTCCAGCTTGTTGTGTTATTGATGTTTTAGGTTTTAACTTGTTCATCCTTCATACATTTACATTTTAGTCACATAAATAGAAAATATTTGTGTCATTATTTTTGAACTCTTATGAGTTGTTAAACTCTCCTACATGATTCAACTGATATCAGAATCAGTACAGTTTAAAACATAGTCCAGAGGAATTACTGGCTATGACATAAAATATAACTAAATATCTTCTAGAATGCCTTTGACTTTTGCTGTGCACAAGTGGAAGTTCTCAGCCCCTGCTATAAAGAAGGTTTGTTTTGGTTCTGCAGGAGCCATTAACACAGCTGGGAACGAAAGCACATAGTCCAGTCCCACAGACGCTTACCACCCTCGGCTTGTTTTCCTGTTTGTATTCCTGGAAGCAAACAGCTGTGCGTCCATTTTAGCCTTTATTTCTTTACTTAAAACGTGACTCTCAAAAGAAGTAAGCTGGGCTTTTAGACTCAGGAAAATCATTCTATTTGTTACCAACTTTGTTGAAACAACGATGTATTTATTATATTAAAGTACTTCCTGAAAGTAGCACACCATCCTCCACTTTATATGCTAGCTGTGTGTGTGCTTCTTCCTTGTTCACTGTGTGGCTGCTCTAATCTGTCCCTGCATGCCTAATGTCAGTACGGTTTTTAACCTCTGAATAGTGCTTCCTTATTAAAAACTTCATTTGAAAATCTGTGCCGTCCACTTAGACTCACAATAGCATCACCTTCAGTGATGAAATGTGTGGTAATTTTAAAATATTTTTCTGGACTGATTAAATGTCACTATTTTAAAGATATTTATACTGTACAGATTAGCACTAAATGCTCAGTTCACAGGAAAGGGCCCTGAGTTACTAAGACTTTAATTTGGTCACTTGAATGAATCAAGTACCTGAGACACCGGAAATACCTGTCAGTTAGGGGTTGCTCAGCATCTATACTTTTTAAAAAATGTATTATATGAAAATAATACTTTTTTCTGACTATAGAAGAAATATATGTCCCTGTTTGAATAATACAGAAAATCAATGCAAGGAAAGAAATACCCACTTTCTGCCACTATGTACAGAGGATTGACTGACTTTGTTTCAGTTTCTTTTGTGTATAAGCCCAAGAGCATTGAAGTCTTTTTTTTTTTTTTTTTTTTTTTTGGTTTTTCGAGACAGGGTTTCTCTGTGTAACAGCCCTGGCTATCCTGGACTCGCTTTGTAGACCAGGCTGGCCTCGAACTCACAGAGATCCGCCTGCCTCTGCCTCCCGAGTGCTGGGATTAAAGGCGTGCGCCACCACCGCCCGGCTATGAAGTCTTAATACACGTAGTTGTAATGATAACTTGATGCACTTAGCATTTTCAGTTAAGTGTGTGATCCTTTAGAATTTTGTTAGTACTGTTAAAACTCTCTATGATGAGAAGTCTGGCACTGTCTCCCCAACTTTTTGGCCCGCCTCTTTTCCCAGACACTGTTGGAAGTTGTCTATGTGCACTGAGAATCATTTGGGGTCAATACATAAGGATTTTAGGTTCCCCACACCTTGCTTGCTTTTGGCAGAGTCCTACCATTCTGGCCTGGAACTCACTGTCTTTCTGCTTCAGCCTCCTGAGTGCTGTAAATACAGGTATATGTTATCACCTCTGGCTTGAATGTTATACTTTTGATACTTCATAGTGAGATATTTAAAATGAAACTTTAATTTGATACACAAAGCTTATAATCTTTTTATTTTTTAAATATTCATTTTTAGTTTATGTGTATGCACATTTTTCTTGAGTGTATGTATGTATACCACATGTGTTCCTGGTTTCCTTGGGGCCAGAGGATGGGGTACCGTCAGCAATTAAAGTTTCTGTAAGCCTTTAGAAGTTCAGGTCCCTTCATTTGTTTTTAATTTTTGAGATAGATTCTCGTGGTAGCCCTGGATTCCCTTGATGTGACATTGCTTACTGACTGATCTTGAACTCTGAGATGATCTTTCTGCCTCTGCCTCTCAAGTGCTGGGATGCAGGGCCTGAGCTGGCTGCAGGTTCCTTGCAGAAACATTCATATTGAAGGCTAGAAGTGATCAGACTTGAAGAGAAGAGTAGCAAATTCTCTGAAGAAAGGAGTAGGAAAGTTTACATGTCCTTAAGGGTTGTTCTTTAACTCTTAGTTTATTTCAAGGAAAAGAAAATGAAATTTGTCAAGTATCTTTACCTGTACTCCCAAGTACACTCTGCCTGTCTGTCTGTCTGTCTGTCTTTTGTCTTACTTGAGTCAGCCATTGGCTTTTCATTGTTAAATTCTCATTGAAATTTTTTTTTAAGATTGAAAATTTGATACCTTATTTATAAGAAACCTCTTTAGGTATCAAAGGCTAATGGGCTTCATAGTTAGTTAGTTAGCTATTTATTTATTATTCATTTTACATCCCGATCAAAGCCCCCTCCCTGGTCTCCACCTGGTCCCACTTTCCCACCCTTTCCCCCCCCTCTTATTTATTAACAGTCATTATACCACTTCCTCCCTGACTACTGTCCTCCTTCATGGCATCATCCCAGAATTCTGTTCTCATTTACAGCCCCGTTTGATTGCATTGTGCTGCCACAAAGGTTGAGAACCACTGTTTTAAAATCTGAGATTGGACAGAAGATCTGGCTCCAAGTAAACATGAAGCTGCTGTTTCTGAAGGCTGCCGGCTACGCTTTTACAACTAGCAGTTGTGCACAGCAGCGTGGCTCAGTGGGACAGTCACGTCATTACCAGGGTGTGTGTGTTTGGGAATCATCTGAGAACGGGTGTATCTAGGATCCAAATTCCAAAGAGAACTGAGAGCACTCTCCTCAGGGAGAAGAGCAGTGACCCTGATTGTATAAGTCCGGCATCCTTAAAGAATGATCTGTTTCTGAGGGAGCAGGTAGGCTTCTGCTCAGCAGTACATTGGCACATCTGCACCCACCCTGGTAGAGGAGGTATACCGGCTTGGTGGGGGTGCTATATTGTTAGAAGTAGAAATAGAGTTGTTGCATATTCACATAAATGAGTAAATTTTCCAAATTGCTAGAATTCTGTGGGATGGTTTGAATGTGAGGAGCAAGTTGCTGTTCTACCTTTCATTTGTTACCTCTGGAAAGTTTTCAACATTAAATTCATTAATTAACAAATATTTATTATGTGTCTGTTAATGGTTCCTCATCTGTTAGTATGGGTGTTGTATGATACAATTTTGGAATGTTTTCTAGTAATGTAATGAGACAAAATAGATAAAATGGATGTTTCTTTCCTTAAAGATTTTGCATTTGCTTATTTATGTTTGGATTTATGTGTGGCATCCGTCTTCTGTGACATGTGTATGCAAGTCAGAGGACAACTTGTAGGAGTTGGTTCTCTCCTCCAATCAAATCTGGGTCAGTCTTGGTTGTGGATTTGGTGGCAGGCGCCTTTCCCTGAAGAATGGTCTCTCTGGCATCCAATTAGTGGTGTTGATGTGAGAATCAGCACAGGGAGTGAAAGCAAGGCAGATAAAGGACCACTGCGTTTCTAGGTCCCTGTAACAAGTGTGATGTGACACAGATGAGACATAGAATCTAGGTGCTATTGGTGACACATCAGAGGTGCTAGTGAAGCTGCCTGTGGCCCACGTGTACAATAGGAGATGCCAGACTTCAGACGTATAACTGAAGATAAAGAATCATTTCTTTTTTATGTAAGTAATGGGTTTTCTTAAGAACCAAACTCTTGATTCGCCTAATTCCACGGGGTATTATTTTTATGTGAATTAGGAACACCTTCATCTGAGATCATTTATTTCAATGTATAGCAGAAATAATGTCTCTTTCCTGATTAAATAAATAAGCATAGAATATGTCTCAACTTGTTTTATTTTATTTATTTATTTAGGTTTTTTGAGACAGGGTTTCTCTGTGTATCTATGGCTGTCTTGGACTCGCTTTGTAGACCAGGCTGGCCTTGAACTCTGCTTCCTGAGTGCTGGGATTAAAGGCGTGCACCACCACACCCAGCAATTACAGACAGCTGTGAACTGCCATATTGGTGCTGGGATTTGAACCTGGGTCCTTTGGAAGAGCAGCCAGTGTTCTTAACCGCTGAGCCATCTCTCCAGCCCTCACCTTGTTTTCTATTGTTATGGTAAAACACTGACCAAAACCAACTTAGTACAGAAAGGGTTTATTTAACTTAAACATCCAATCATAGTCTGTCATTGAGGGAAGTCAGATGGGAACTCAATGGGGAGCAGAGGCAGGAACTATGGAAGAAAGCTACTTACTGGCGTTTTCACTGTGTCTTGCTCACTTTGCTTCTCATAGCATCCAGGACCATGTGCCCAGGGGTGGCACTGCCACAGTGGCCTGGGCCACCCCATATCAATCATTGTTCAATCATGGCCACACCTACTGGCCAGTCTAATGAAGACATTTTCCCAGTTGAGGTTCCCTCTTCCCAAATGACTCGAATTTGTGTCAAGTTAACATAGACTCACCAGCAAAGAAGATAAGCAAAGATTGTCCTATATATGGAATTTTTAAGATAAATTTTACTGTGCAGTGGTGGTATACTCTTTTTGTCTTAGCACTTGGGTAGCAGAGGCACGTGGATCTCTGCAAGGTTGAGGCCAGCCTGGTCTACACAGTGAGGTTCAGGACAGCCAGGGATACACAGAGAAACGTTGTCTTGAAAAACCAACCACCCAACCATAACACACATACACATACACACACACACAGAGAGAGAGAGAGAGAGAGAGAAGCTGTAACTTTAAAGGGCTGGAGAGATGGCTCATTGGTTAATATCAGTGGCTCTCCTCCCAGAGGGCCCGGGTTCAATTCCCAACACCCACATGATGGCTAACAGTCATGTGTGACTCCAGTTCTAGGGGCTCTGACACCCTCACACCAGTGCACATTAAATAAGATTAAATACATAATTGTTTTAAAAAGGAAAGAAAATGTTAGGGTTTGATCAGAAGCTGTTTTGATCAGCAAAAGTGTTCAAAGCACTTTTTTGTGTTAGGCACTTACATAGTGGTGTTTATATTATCTAATCTTACATGTTTCCCTGTGTCCTTAAAAAGACACAAGTAAAATGATGGAAAAATAGAAACAGTGCAAAATAGGGTAGATATGAACTCCTAGTGCAGATTTAAAAAGTAGTTACAGGACAGGTCATCAGGTCACAAAGAGAACCTAAAGGATATTAATTGATATGTGACAAGTCATTCATTTAATCCTCGTCTTCTAAGTCTCCTTACACTCTGAGGCCGTCACCCTGTCTGTCTACCCCAGAGCTGGAATCTGCTCCAGAGTCTTTGTTCTCAAGGTGATTCATTCTATTCTTTTAATGGTTTGGGTTTTTTTTTTTATTTTAGTTTTTTCCAATAAATTGCATGGACTTTACAGAACAATAGTAATGTAGTAGTTTAGGGTTTGTGTTGTTGCTGCTGCTGTTACTGTTTTTGTTTTAGTTGTATAGTAATAGTGCTGCTGTTACTGTTTTTGTTTTAGTTGCATAGTAATAGTAAAATATAAAAGGAACAAAAAGGCCCAAATTAATTAAAGTAACATAAATTTCATAATTTTATCTAGCTAGTCCACATAATACTGACCTCATTGAAACTTACTTCTGTTAAATAAACTCACCATGATTTTGATTGTCTTTCTCCTATGTTTTATGCCTCTGTGACTATAGGTAGCCTTGTCCTTGCTTGGTTCTTTCTCAGATTTAAGTGTCCGCCTCTGCTGTGACTGTCTTTCTTGGGTGAAGCTTCCACACATTATGATGATCCAGCCCTCCATGGCCTGTCACATCCCAAGTTTGTCCTCCTATTTCTCAAAGATCAGAGGCTGTCAGATCTAAAGAAAGTTGTGTGATTTCTGGGGTCTGCAGCTTAGTGGCCACATACCCCCTTTATGTACAGTGATGTGGGTGATGATAAACTGAACCTCCCACAACCTTGTTGATTCACCTCCTTTCCTTCCCTGGCTCTTCTCTCCGGCCAGGAAGTGCTAGTCTCTACTGTAGCACTTATATTGCACATGTGGCACCCTATATGGACTCTCCCCCTCATCTGACCTTAGATTTGCTACTTTCTGACTCTTATGTTTTAACGTGCAGTTGTCCTTATGTTTTGAGTTATTAAATTTGTCAAGTAGGCCAGTGATTTAACAACTTCTATATGTTATCTGTCTAACATGAAAAGTAACAACAAAAAGATAGTTACTAAGCATATATGCATTCAGAGAGAAAGAACTACTTCCTATAGACTCAACACTCCATAACACACTGACATGCCTATGCACCTGGCCCCACCTTTCCAGCAAGCTCACCCAGTTGTTTAGGATTCTTTCCCCTTCTGCAATCTATACTTTCTATATAGATCATCGATAAAAGCAGTCTGTCTTTCAGAAAAGTGAATTCCATGTAGCCTTCTTGCAAGACAGACAAACATGTCATCAGATGTAATAGTTTACTTGATTCCAGTGCCTAAGCCTTTATTTTTAACATTGACATTGTCCCTACCTGTGACTCTTCAAGTCCTTAGGCTTCTCTCTCCTTGGAAAGCTATGGGCAGGTTTAGTCTTTGATGCTGGGATAATTTTGTGTTTGTGGCTCTGAGCTGTGTAGATAATTTTCAGGTTTTGAAGTCTGCCTTTTCCCTGTTGGTTTGTGTGTGTTTATCACCCCTTTCTTTCTGTGGCTTCTGTTCTGTAGCTGACCCAAAGAGGTCCTTTGGACTGCAGTGTGCATAGGGTGGTGTGCTGTTTGCTGGAGATACCGTTGTAATTCCTTGTGTGATGTTTTTAGTGGGAAAGCTACTGATTAAATAGTTACACAAATAAATCCTCAAGTAGAACAGTGATGGGCTTAGGGACATGATGTGTCAGGTCCTGGTCTGCAGCCTTGACTAAACTGAAACCCACAGGGTAACCAGGACTTACAGGCGAGTGTCCTATAGGCTAAGAAATGGTTTGCCAGAAAGGCCTCGTGAGGGAGGCGGTGCAGTGGGTATGGAGAACTCTGAAGAGAGTTGTCTCTGGCACGCAGAGACTGAAGCTTGGGGAAACTGAGGAGCAAATGTGGCATAGAGCTACTAAGTAGGAACAAAAAGGCACTTTTAATGACTCTGGATCCTAAGCAGTAGGGTTGCCTGGACTACAGTTTTTGTATCCTGCCAGAATAGTCATAGAGGAGCCTGAGTAGATGGAGCAGGACCAGGATGTTGGAAGAGTCATTTTAATCTTCAAATATAAAATGGTGCCCAGTTTCCCATCTAAGCTACTCTTAGAGGTTAAGTCAGGTTAATTGAGATGCAAGTGCCATGTGCTTCCTGATTTAATTGGCTTCGTGTTTTTATTTATTCTGTTCACCCTGAGACAGTGTATGTGGTGTTAGTTGTGACAGCACCAGTGGCTGTAACAACCACAGTAGTGCACATCTATCTTGAAAAAAATATTTATGTGTACAGATGTTCTGCCTACATGTGTGACTGTGCACCACCATAGGCCAGAAGAGGGCGTCAGATCTCCTGCAGCTGGAGTTACCTGCGGTTGTGAGCTCCCATGCAGGTGTCAGGAATCAAACCCAAATCCTCTGGAAGAACAGCCAGTGCTTTGAGCCTCTGAGCCGTCTCTCCAGCACCAGCAAATCTTCTTTTGTCAGACGCTGCCCTAGCACTCTGCATGCACATGCATCTTTTCCTCAGTTAATGGAATGAGATGTAGAGGGAGCCAAGAGTTATGAAATTGCAGTGAGGTTTGAATTCTTCTAACACCCAGGCCCTTAATTGTTCCTATGATGGTGAAAAGTCAGAAATACCAGTCTAGAGAACTTGGGGAGAGCCCAGTATCTTAACACACAGAAAGTCAAAGAAGCTGGATTCTAGCCCAGGCTCTGATGTCTGAGCTCATGCTGTGTGTCTAAACATATTACAGGTGCCAGGAGCCTGTCAGTCCACCACTTTTAGTGTTTGACATTATTTCACATCATCACTGAGAGTGTGTTTTATACAGAAATATGGCGGCTGGAAAAATGGCTCCATAGTTAAAAGGGCACACCACTCTTGCACAGGACTCAACTTTCAGTTCCTAGTACCCATGTGGAGGCAATGGGGAGGCTCACAACCATCTTCAGGAGATCTAAGCCCTCTGGCCTCAGTAGGCAGCCCCACACTTGTGTACACATTCTTTTGCACTCAAATATATATATACAATCATTTTAAATTATGTGTGAGAATATTTACATAAATACAGGCACCTGCAAAGGCCAGAGGCATCAGATCCCCTGGAGCTGGAGTTACAGATAAGCTGCTGTATGTGGGCACTAGGGACCAGACCTGAGTTCACTCTTAACTGCTTGCTGAGCCATCTCTTCAGCTTACCATATCATTAAAAAAAGAGAGAGAAAGACAGACACTTGAAATTGTAACATTTCATTGTAGAGTTTGCACTGTAGTTTACTAAACTTGCTTTGCTTCTGACTATTAACATATTTTATGAGAGAACTTAAAAGTGTGGGATTCTTGCCTATCAGAATGGCTACAAGAAACAAAAATAGAAAATCAAGTGCACAGAGATGTGAAACAGCTAGAACTCCAGGGGGTATGTAAGTGGGCGCTCTCACTTTGGAATCTGTGAGGTAGTATGTGTGATAGCTGGGCATAGGAATATCCCAGGACCTAGCAATTCTTCTCTTGAGTAAATACCCAATAGAAATTCATATACATGCTCCAAAACCATAAATAGCTGTATTAATAACAACCAGAAACTGAATACTAATAGTGGGCAAATAAATGCATATTCACACAGTAAGGTATGGTACAACAATGATAGACAACCGACAACTGCATGTAATAATATGGTTAAATATCATAGACCTGTTGATGAATATGTTCCTGGCCCTTTAAAGATATATTTACAGTAAAACGGTTGACTGGGTGTGGTAGTGCACACCTTTAACCTCAGCTCTCCCAGCTCTCTGCAGGCAGGTGGATCTCTGAATCCCAAGCCAGCCAGGGCTATATGGGGAGATTGTCTCCAATTAATTAAAAAGTAAAACATTGGTGTCCTATGTGTTAGGATAGATCAAGCTTCTAAATATAGACCTAAAATACAGTAACACAAATACAGCAGAGTTTACTTGTTGCTCACACAGAAGTTTCTAGGGCATTTGTTCTGGGCTAGGGTCAGAGCCAGGCTGCTTCTGTGCAGTCCTGAAGGAACTAGGGCCAATATTGTCTGCTGTGCACAACATGTAGCTCAAGGACACACCCCACCCACTTTCTGTTGTAGAAGATATAACCACATGCCCACACCAAACTGTGTGGGGATGCAAGCAGAGAGAGTGGAAATATAATATATTGTATACTCTTTAAAAAACAAAAAAGTGGGTAGTCTTTGCCATGTAGGTATTTTTGCTATCTGCTGTTTTCTTTCTCTTATGTACTGGTAAATGGTGCTTATTTTTTCATGGCAGTGGATATAATTCTCATTACTATTCTTAATGTCAGTAAATTATTCCATTGAACAGATAGGATGGCATAAAACTGAATGATCATAGTTTTGTTTTGATTTTTGCTAATACTGAAATTTTAGAGCAAAAGTCCTTGATAAAATCTCTTCTGGTGTCACTTAGAAATAGAACTTAGGGCTCAAAGAGTTTACTCATTTTAAGGCTGTGACTCATGTTCCCTTGGTCTCCAGATTGTCTTCAATATTTTTTATTACATTTCTATTTGTGTGTGTGTGTTTGTGTACATGCATGAGTGCTCATGCCACAACATGTTTATGGAGGTCAGAAGGCAGCTTGGAAGAGTCAGTTTTCTCCTTCCACCATGGAGGCCCTGGAAGCTTTTACCCAATAAGATGGCTCAACAGTATCCATTTTTTGTTTATTTTATTTGCCTTTAGATAATTTTTTTAATTACAAATTCTTGTGTATCAATATTCTGTGGTGCAGATGTTAAGCACAGTTACTGTAGTGAAGCAATTTAATCTGTTGATGCAAAGTCACCAGTAAGGGCCTGTGTGCTTCCATTTCTTAATACAGTTATGTTGACTACAGCACTCATGTGAAGTGATATTCAATACGTTAACCTTATTTTTCATATTTTTAACTATCATTTCATTATTACCCAGGAAACCTTTCGTTTTGATGTCTTTCGATCTCACACTCCACTCTGTTGCCTTCTGGTTCTGCTCTTGGTGTCATGTTTGCCTTTATCATTAGATTGTGGAAGGTCTGTATTTCCTAATAGATGTTGACACTTTTATTCATGTATTTTTTTTCTAAATCTAGTCCATTTAGAAATGATCTGGCATATAGAATCTAGTTTTATTTTTTATTGAATGTTACTTAACTATGCCAATAGAATTGGTTGCCTTTATTTTTGAAGGACTGTGTGAACCTTATATAAAACCATTCAGAAATGTTTTAAGATGTCTTTCTAAATAGTGATCAAGATGGAGAAAGAAAGAAAGTTGTAGTTCTGAGTCATTTGAAGGAGAGAAAACCTGTGCTTCTGCTACAAAGAAAACAAAACGATCATTGGTTCAGGCTCAGGCATGCTTTGACATGGAAGACCTCTATCTGCTAGCTGGTCTCCACATAAGGGCTGCCATTTCCCTTGCTTTAGCACTGCATCTGACTGTTCCTTTGTGTGTTCTCTCTACCTCTCACATTGAAACTCCTCACCTGCTGCTCCAGTGCTCATTGAAGCTGAAACTGAGTTGAATTGTAGAACGACATCAGGGCAACCTTAGAGATTCTTTTCTTTATGAGTAATTTTTAGCATTTTAATTTACTTAATGTGTGTGACTATCAAAGTTAATATTAAAAATAGCCAAAGTCCTTAAACTTGGCTAGGTAGTTTATTAACATGATTTTCTTCCTCAGTTTAGGAAACATGAGCAAGTCTGTATGTGTGCAGCAATTGTCAGGTGTGTGACGAAGAAGCCTTACTTGCATGTTATGTCAACAGTCATGCTCAGGTTTTGGAGTAACAAAAGAAAAAACTTAGTTGTTGGATGAATACCCCAAGGATCCAGAGGACACCCCCAGCCCCTGCCAACCTCAGGCTCATGGTCTCCATTTGTTCAGGTTCCTTTGGTTACAGAGACAAACGGTGGTAACATTTGCCTGTAAGGCAAGCACTGGAGGCAGGAGTATGAAATCATCCTCAAATGCATAGTGAGTTTGTGGTCAGTTTCTCTATGGATCAAGCCAGTAGCCAAGAGACTCTTCAAAGCATCAAAAGGCAATAAGCTGACTTTGTGGTTGATCCTTCTTGGTCCTTTGATTGTTTTACAAATCTCAGTTCCCTTTTATTCCTTTCTACGTTGCTGCATGTTACTGTACTCCCCATAAAACTCCTAAACGTGGGTCAGCTTGCCTATCCAGGAACATTTCACAGTTGCTGAGGAAAGCGACCCAGCCTTTAAGATTGCCCTTTTCTACTCGTCCTTAGCTGGCTGGTGGCTTTTTACGTCCCTTGGCTTTCTGTAAAGCATATGGGGTAGAGCTGTTAGTCACTGACAAGTGTGTTTCATTACAACCTGTGCTGCCATTCTGCTCAGACACAGTACCAGTTAGCTGAGGGGCTGGGGTCAAATGCTACACATGGGAAGCTTCTATTGGTTGGCCCATATTCACCCTGCTCTAGCAGGAACTGATTCATTTCAAAATGTATTTTGCAGCCCATAAAACTGTGGGTTTTGACTAGAAACAAAGCAGACTGGCTTTGAATGTCAGTTCTTTGATTGGAGAGCCAACCACCTCCTGCCATTTTGCTTCATTTATTTTGAGACATTTTCTCCTTCATTGAGTTAACGGTTTTTGAATTTTCAGTGAAATAGTGTATTTGGGCTTGATTGGTAGGGGAAAAAAACACTTCTTTTCTGTGTAAATAGGCTATTCTAATACCAGGTAAAGCTTTGGAGTTTGTAGAACCAAACTGGGTTACATTTTGTTTGTGCCACAGATGAAACAAATCAATTGTGGCCAGTACATTTTAGAAACCACAAGACCTTGTGCTGAAGGCAGCTTATTGTCATGATTTACAAACAAGCAATTCTCTAGGAATTTACTTTGCGTGATAGAAATGAAGCTTGACTCTAGTGTCTTTGTTGTTAAAGTTGGATCTAGAATGTCAACCCATAAGCCCATGTGGTAAAGGCTTTGGTCCCCGGCTGTGGCTCTATTCAGGAATGCATGGGGAAGGATATTAGGCCATTGTGGACATGCCCTTAAGAGTTATGGGAATTCTAGCCCCTTCCTGTATCTCTTTGCTTCCCAACCACCATGAGGTGAACAAACTTCCTCCTCCACATGCTTCCTTCCATTCTGACCAGCCTTGCCATAAGCTAGTGAAACATGAACTATAAGATAGTGACTTCAAATAAGTCTCACCTTCTATCAGATTGTTTGCCTGAAGTGTTTGTTTCAGAGATAGAAAGCTGACCATCACATCAGTATCTGTTTATAAAACAGTTAGAAATCTAATCTTCTATTCACTTTCTCCTATATGTATATCTACAACACTCTTATTGGGAATACAGTCCAGTTTCTAAAATGTTTATTTATAAATTATAGCAAAAAGAAAAAGTTATCCAAATTTGAAAATACTGATACATAATACTAAAATTTGAGATTTCTGTTAAGAATGTTTTAACATTGGGGTCAGCAAGATGGCTCCGTGGGTGAAATAGCTTGCCACTATGTCTGATGGCGTGTTTATCCCTTAGTGCCACATGGTGATAGAACCAGCTTCACAGTGCTTTCCCTTGAACTCCACATGCTTGTCCCTGACGTGCATATACACAACAGTAAAATGTCCTTAAAATGCCTTATACTCAGGAGACTGAAACAGGTAGATCCTTTGTGTGTTCAAGGCCAGCCTGGGATACATTGTGAGGCCTTGTCTCGGTTAGATCTTCCTAACAGTAGAAGACTTGAGTTTCCCAATGCTTTATAAGACACGTGGGGGGTACAGACGACTCACCAATCGTTCAGTACCACCTACTAGGAAAAACAGGCTTCCCTTTTGGATGTGTACAGTGGAGCTCAGATGAGACAGTTTCAGAAACACTGAACAGTGAAAGAAGATATGTAATCCAGGAGATAAGCAATTTGAAGTACCCATTAGTAAGGTTTGTGATCTTAGGTGTGTTGATTCAGTTAATTCAGTTGATTCCCATATCTTTTCCTGTGTCCGGCAGCAATCAGGGCCAAGGTAAAAATCAGATTGTATTTAACTGACCTATGGTTTCTTTCCTTCCTTTTCTTTTACTGTCTGTTTATTCATTTACTTTTTTTCTCTTTTGTCTCTTTGAGATTTGTAGCCCATGCTGACATGGAACTCAGTACATAGCCAAGGCTAGCCTTGAATTCACAGTAGTTCTCTGCCAGCTGCTGAGGCTGTAGATGTGAGCTACTCATACCTAGACAGTCTCATAATCCTTACTCGCACATCCTTCTGGGCTGTTATTGGTAGCTTGTAGTTCTTGTACTTGATTTTGTGTGACTGCTCCCTGCCTCGTTTTTTGGTCAGCTGATCTGTCATTCTTATTCTTACCAGTGTAAGGTTGGAAGTGAGGCACTCTGTACACAAGCTCTCAGCTGGCATTCCTGGGTTTCCGTCAGTTGTTATGTGTTGTTAGGACACATTGTTAAGTGCGCATCATAACTGCTCAGTGACTTCTCCCAGCTCAGGGAACAGCCTGCATGTAAGTCCTAAAGTATGAAAAGCTGATCCTAGATGCCCTCATCCCAAAAATGTGGTTTTTGGTTTGTTTTGTGGTGCCCTTATCTGAAATGCTTTTCTCTCCTTAAATTAGGAATCAAGAGCCATATAATACTACACTTGGGCATATCTGCTTTAGAGTAGTAAGATGAGAACAGAGAGGCGAGGGAGGTGAACATTTTATGTGTTGGGGGTGTATGAGCTAACAGTTTAGAAAAGTCCTAAGGACGGTGTATCTTTCTTCTTGGAACTTGGGTTAGGAACTGAGCCTTCAGCCCCCTTTGGTAGTTTGTTTTTATTTTCCATCTTGCTTATTAAATGGAGAGACTATATTGGAGATGTTCAACAGATTACTTGAATGGCCTTTTGTATTGTCACTTGTGAATGTTTATGGAGCCATTTTCCTTTTAGGAAGCTTAAGGGGAAAGCTTCTGTGGTGCTAATTGTGAAGAGTTTTATTGCTGAAATCCATCCACTCAGAGGATAACTTCCTGAACAAAATGCAACCTCCCCCACCTCCCATCATGGCCTTATCACCCTTTATCACTTATCACCCTTTATTTCTGAGACCACATAACTTTTTTATCTTGCCTAGCTTTCCTTATGCACTTAAGTTCCAGAGAAAGCAGCGTGAGTTACTTAGGAAGACGATTGTCACAGCCTATATTGTTATAAAACCCACAGTGGCAGAACTCTTGCCCTCAGTGGTGGGCTGTTAACTTGCTGTGACTTTTGGTGTTTGGCTGATAAGACAACTGCAAACTTATAAAGTGTAGTCAAGTGAAGGTTTCCTTCCCAGCTGAGCATGCAAAACAGGGACAGTAGCTAGAGCACTGCCCTTCTCCACAGTGAAGCCCAGGTGCCTCTGCTTGGCTTCTGGGGGTCATGCAGAAGAAAATAGCAAAACAGGACAGTAGCTAGAGCACTGCCCTTCTCCACAGTGAAGCCCAGGCACCTCGGCTTGGCTTCTGTGGGGCCATGCAGAAGAAAATCTCTGTGACTGCAGCCTTAGGAGAGCAGTGTTGCCTAGTTGTGCTAGGAAACACAAGGAACATGACACGAGTGATGAGCTGGCAAGCACTTATGTTCCATGGCAAGACTGACAAGAGCTAGAGAAGGTGGAGATCATGAGTTCCCTTTGTTTGCCTCTAGGATTTTTTAAAAAATGTATTTTAATATACAAATAAAGATTTATTCAGTTTATATTGTAGGTTCTAACAATACCCTTTGTAGCTGCTTATAAGTATACATTTATTGTGCTATATATGGCTGCTAAGTAGCTCCGTGGTAGAGCATTTCCCTGGTGAGTATGAGGGTTCATTCCCTGCCAATCCTACCCACAATCCTTTACAGGAATGTTGACTGTAGCTTTCCAAAGTTTGTGTTTATAGATATATATATATTTATAGAGTCAAAACAAATTTGAAAATGAAGTATGAGGGCTTAATACTACCTGATTTACAGAGCGTGCTGTAAACAATCAAGATAAAGCCAGTCATCGGAATACAATGTGTGGATCAATGAAGAGAGCAGTGCAACAGAGAGCAGCCAGAAGAAAAGCGACGCACTGTTAAAATGAGTGTACGTGCACAGTCGTGTGAGTGTACACATACGTATGTGTGTATAGAGAGACGTGCAAAGCTGTGCACACACCCAAACTAATACACGCACATATATTTAAGTCGTGTTTACAGAGAGAGGTATTATTGCAGTGGGAAAGATGGTGGCCTTTCAAGGGAGGGTGCTAGGACAGTTGAACACGGTGAGGGCGGTGGTGGACGTAGGCCCATGAGAAAACTTTGACTCTCATAACTCATTTTTGTTTGGTTTGGTTTTTTGTTTGAGACAGTGTCTTCCTACATATCTTTGACTGTCCTGAAAACCACTATGTAGACCAGCGTGGTCTTGAACTCACAGAAATCAGCCTACCTCTGCCTCCTGAGTGCTGGGATTAAAGGCGTGTGCCACCATTCCCAGCTTCCTCATACATCATACCCCTTTCATAAAAGCAAAAACGGCATTGTCTTGGGCTTCAGTGGTGGAATACTTGTTTAGCATGTGTGAGGCTCTGGGGAAAATTAACTAAAGTTATAAAAATGTACCATGGACCTCAATTTAAAACTTGGAAGAGAATATATCAGATAATCTTTGTAATCTTTTTTTGTTTGTTTGTTTTGGTTTGTTTGTTTCTTTGTTTTGTTTTTGTTTTTTGTCTTCCGCCCAAGACAGGGTTTCTCTGTGTAGCCTTGGCTGTCCTAGAACTCACTCTGTAGACCAGGCTGGCCTCAAACTCACAGAGATCTACCTGCCTCTGCCTCCCGAGTGCTGGGATTAAAGGCGTGCGCCACCACGCCCGGCAATTACAGACAGCTGTGAACTGCCATGTGGGGGCTGGGATTTGAACCTTAAAGTATATAAAGATTTCTTAGAAGTGATGCCAAAACAGACTGAAACTCCATAGGAAACTCTGAGAGAGGAACAAGATGTACATGGAAGTGGAAAGGAAGCTACTGAAAATGGAAGAATACAAGAAAGAGAGGGTGGAAGTAAACTGGGGAAAAGAAATAACAATTTTTGTTTGTAAAATCCTACAATGAAAATTAATGCTTTATGAAATTGATGAAAAAAGAAATTATGCACAAAGTATAGTTCATACATAGAAAAAAAGTGGAAATTGTCAAAATTGATGGTGCTTTACATTGTAAAAGACAGGGCTGGAGAGATGGCTCAGGAGTTAAGAATACTGGCTGCTGTTCCAGGGCTCCTGAGTTCAGTTCCCAGCACCCACATGGCAGCTCACAACAGCTGTAACTGTAGTCCCACGGGATCTGATGCCCTCCTCCGATGTGCAGATGTACGTGCAGGCAAAGCAGCCATAAAAATAAATGAATCTTTTTTTTTTTTTTAAGAGCACGAAAAAGAAAATCAGTGGGGAAACTATTTGCAAATCATATATGTGGAATCCAAATAACAATGCAGCCAGCAGGCAAAAGATTTAAGCAGTCACTTCTGGAAGATGTATAGACTGGAAATGCGTAGATGAGAAGGGAGACTCACTCAGGCCTCAGAGCGTCACCTGCCTGAGTGTGCATGGCAGGCCTGAGTCCACGGGCAACACCGCACAGAAAACTGTTGTGTGTCTGTAGTTAGTGCAGCTGAACCCACAGTTACACAGAAAACTGTTGTGTGTCTGTAGTTAGTGCAGCTGAACCCACAGTTACACAGAAATCTGTTGTGTGTCTGTAGTTAGTGCAGCTGAACCCACAGTTAGGAACCAGAGCACAACAACTCAAGACAAAAACGGCAAAAATGATGCATTTTATTAAGTGCTGATGTGTCAGCAGGGTTCTCAGTGCTGTACAGCATGAACCCACTTGACCCTCAAAGAAGCCCTGAGCACCATCTTTACCCATTCTCTCAGATGATGTCCTTGAGACGGTATATTCTTAGCATGTTGAGTGGGCTTCATGTGCTGGGGTTGATTAGGGCTGGTTTGTGTTCTTCCCTGTACTTTGCAGGGGGCTTTTTGTACCTGGGCAGTAGAAAATAGTTTGTCATCTGTTTACCAAAACTACTGTTTTAAACCTCCCGTTCCCCCAGAGATTTTCAGTCATTAGAAGAAGAAACATGTTCACAGAAATGCATGCTCCTTTGTTGGAGCCAGACACAACTAAGGATGACGTGAAACCAACCCTAACACCAGCCAGTATTGTTGTTCCCCTTCCAGAGGGACGCTTTTCATTAGCAATCAAACCTCAGATATGCAAAGTCACTGTTGGAAGCTGCTTTGTTCCCTAACTCTTTTGACTCCAAGGAACAAGAGGCAGAAGAAGAGTGTAGCTCCGGATGTACCCCAAAGCGTGATGCTTGGTACACTATACTGAAAGATGCAGATGGACCCATTTCCTGATAAAGGCCAGGGTCTAGGCCTTCCTGTGCTCTCAGCCATCACAAATCAGACACTTAATTTTTAAGTGTTAGAAATGTGAGTCTTCACCTTTCAATTCCCATAAACAATCTACAGTTGCTATAGCAGTGATTTCTCCACCTACATGGAATCTTGAGTTTGAGACAATTATTTTCTCACAGATTTTCAAACTGTAAAATGAATTCACATAGCCATGGTAGCCCAGGAATAATTTCTCAGATGAAAAGTGATTTATTTTTAATATTTCCATGAGAAAAATGCCTGAAAACTCAGCTACAAAGTCCAATTTGACTAATAAGTAGATTTCATTTAATGCAGGAACTGAAAAATACAAGTTTAGAAGGTACAACATTCTGGCAACAAGAAAAGAAGCAGTAGGCCCTCAGTAGGTCAGTTGCTTAGTTAGTTGGTTTCTGTTGAGCTACTTACAAAATGTTTGGTTATCATTTCATGGCCCTAAGGGAGAAGCTTTGAACTTAACTTTTGGTGCCATTTGATGGTCAATAACATAGTCACTGAAGAATCCATCCGTCAGTGTGGAGCGTGAGCGCTGCTGTGCCTCCGTCATTTCCTCTACATTACGTTTAGTTTGCAGTTGAGAATAATCAGACCTGTGCCAAGTAATGTTTGTATACTTTTATAAATTGGAATTTGTAGGTCCATTTGTAATTCCAGAAATAATAATCGGTGATTTCTCTATTCAAAAAATATATGATTTGACTTGTTGTGGTAGGAATGTTTGTTCCGTCATTAGTGCCTCTTTATGTGTGATTGACAGACCTTTAAGAGCCAGTTGTGGAGATGCAAGCTTTGATAATGAACAGATCATTCCTTACAGCAGCCCAGATTGTGACATGGTTTGTGTAATGGGATGTGTCATGGTCGGGTTCTAGAAATTGTGACCAAACGCACTCAACCCTGAGAGCTGTATACTACCTGACATTACTGTCTCAGTGTTTGCTATGTGAGGAAGGGTGGGAAAGTGCTTCGAGCAGACCACCTGCCTGTGAAGGGATGAACTCAGGAAGATGGGCGTGCCTTCCGTTTGTATGTTACACTTTGTTCAGAACTCGTTGCTCTCTGGTTAAATACAGCAGGAAGAGTTGAAATCAGAGACTTGTCCTATCATTAAGTGAAATACAGATATTCTCAGGGATTATTAAGCCCTGGGTCAGCCTTCTCCTAGACAAGAAAGAAACTCAGTACCTGATGCACAGGTGGGGAGTGGGGCTCCATGAAGTGGGCATGGCCATGTTTCCCAAGTGGGTAGTTCATTTTGTTCTGAATTGTTGTGAATGAAGTTATAAAATGAGTATAGTCAGACAGTAGAAATGTACTGTGTCATACAGAGGTAGAACAATAGCAGGTCATTGGAGCGCTCTGGGACTTTTGTGGTTTATCTAGATCTGTGCTGGTCATGAAACTGAAGGGCTGAGGTTTTACTCCGCCTTCCTCCCTCTCTGTGTCTTTGGTCTGTCTCGTTGGATATGGGATTCATCACCTCTTTGAAGCAGTTCTGGGTAAAATGTCAGGGTATTGCTTTTTTTAAAATAAATGTAGTTATTTATTTATAGGGAGTGGCATTAGACTTTGTATGTTTTAGTAGAATTCACAGAACTCTAGAAGTCCATGAATATATTGGTTCATTCAGTTTGGGAACAAGAAACCAAATACTTAGAGTAAAGAGGGGCAATCTTACATTTGTAATATTTTAATTGCAGGCCCAGTTGCCTCTCAGAAATTTCATGACTCACATGATTACATTATATTTTAAGGCAAGACATTTAATTCCTTTGCACTGAGAAATCTGTTTCTCAAGCTAGTTTTATAAGATGTGAAGGTGGTTATTTTCTACAACTACAGCCACTCCCAAGTCCTTTTTCATTCTGCTTTTAGTCCATGCATTAGTGATAGAGCCCCTATGTAGCTGTATCAGTTATATAAATCTTATATGTTACATAAATAAGAGAAGAGGTAGAGTGTGGCACAGTGTGACTGAACTTAGGCATCTGGCTAAAGACGGTAAAGGATCTGAGAAAAAGTTGGAACAGTTGGATGGAGGACTAGTTAATTATGAATGAGTGGTGACAGATTTTTGCCTGGCCCCTGGAGGAGAGGTGGAATTGTTGCAGTACTCACAGGTAAGTTATAGCAAGGCAGTTGAAATTCACCCTCTTATTTGTAAGAACTCAGAATATGAGCAGCTCATTTTGATGAAAGTTAAATATAGAGAAAAACGTGGGATGGATAGAATGAAACAATAAATCTATATGAAATGTGTTAGTTTATTTAAGTCCACACCACACACAGTTGAGGTTATAAACTTTGCTCTTACATCCCATTGCTACCAGACGTGCAGTATACCTGTGATGTTTATAGTATGTGGAGTAGCTGAGGTACAGATCAGTTGTAAACTGTCTGCTCTGAGAGCGATTGTATATGTGTACTGCTCAAGTCCAGAAGGGCTTAGCAGTTTATATAGACTTGAAGTCACTTTGAGATAGAAAGTTTTGCTTTGAAAAACTAGGTCATTTGATCACAGGCGTTTTTCATCCCATGATTACTTTGCAGCCCCAGGAAAAAGATTCTCCATTCACTCATTAGAGGTTCACTCTTAAGACTGAGACATAGAGAGTCTGGGGAATTTCACACAAAATAATAAAACAAGACATGGTTTTTGGAGTAATCCTGAAAATGAGTTTTACGTTGGCAGCAAGTAGCTCTGGAATGACTTTTGTTAGATGTTCAAAATTAAAGGTATTCAGATCTTTGCTTGTTTGATTGTTTGTATTTATTTGTTCATTCACTCACTTATTTTTGAGTCAGAGTCTTTTGTATTCCAGCCCCAACTTTGTTGTACAGTTGAGAATAACCTTGAAGTTCCTGTGTCCCTGTCACTACTGCCTTGGCACTGAGGTTATTGGCATGAGCCGTGGCTGGTTTACATGGTGCTGGAGATCAAACCCAAGGAGTCATGCTTGTTAGGCAAACATTTACCAAATGAGCTACATTTTCACCCAGTTTAAAAAAAAAAATGGTTCTGTTCTGTTTCATCTGTTTAACAAGATCTCTTTACATAATCAAGGCTGGCCTTGACCTCCATATGTAGCCCAGGCTGGCCTCAAACAGCAGTCCTCCTTCGTCACCCTCACCATTGTTGGATTTCTGGTATGGGCCACCATACCTAGCATATGGTACTGCTTTTGAGGATCAAAGAATCTCACATTTGCAAAGTATATTTTAGATAATTTCCAATATGATGACTGTTCATTTGTCCCTGCTCTCCAAAAAGATTGTGAATATTGTAATTGTGTATTCAACATTGTGGAGTACATTGATGATTTGAAATGTACTAATAACATAGATTTTTTAAAGATTTTTTTTTATTATGTATAAGTGTTCTGTTTGCAGGAATACCTGCAGGCCAGAGGAGAGCACCAGCTTTCATTATGGATGGTTGGGAGCCACCATGTGGTTGCTGGGAATTGAACTCAGGACCTCTGGGAGAGAAGACAGTACTCTTAACCTCTGAACCATCTCTCCAGCCCCATGGGTTTTGTTGCTTTTTTTTTTTTAGTCAAATGATTGATTATAGAAGAAATACATATGTTTTAAAATACATGTCTTGTAGCAGGAAAGTTAAGACTAGGATTGCTTGCTGCTCTTCCAGAAGATCTGAGTTTAGTTCCCAGCACCACAAATAGCTCAAAACTGCTGTAACTCAAGGTGTATGGGGTCCAGTGACTTCTGGTCTCAGGCACGTACAGATGTGGTATATATTCACACAGACACACAAATAAAAATATGTCTTTTGAAAATAAAAAATGAGCCGGGCGGTGGTGGCGCACGCCTTTAATCCCAGCACTTGGGAGGCAGAGGCAGGTGGATCTTTGCTAGTTCGAGGCCAGCCTGGTCTACAAAGTGAGTCCAGGACAGCCAGAGATACACAGAGAAATGCTGTCTCGAAAAACCAAAAAAAAAAAGAAAAGAAAAAATGGAGCTGGGCTGATGGCTCAGTGGTTAAGAGCACATACCATTCTTGTAGAGCATCCAAATTCAATTTCTAGCATTTATACCTGGTAGCTCACAACCACCTGTAACACCAGTTCCAGAGGATCTAATGCCCTCTTCTGGTTTCCCAATGTACCTGCTGCATGCACATGGTGCACATGCGTATATTCAAGTATACTCACACCATAATAAACTGAATAAACAGATAAAGCTTTTTTAATGTGCATTCATACTTTGCCTCCATGTATGTCTTTATGAGGGTATCAGATCTTGAAATTACAGACAACTGTGAGCTGCCATGTGGGTGCTGGGAATTGAACCTGGGTCCTCTGGAAAAGGAACCACTGCTGTTAACCACTGAGGCATCTCTGCAGCCCGGGATCTATTTCTAAAGAAGTAAAGAAATGACTACCAAGCCCAGCCAGGACTCAGAAGCACTGTTCTGAAGTCTGCGCTTCACTCAGGTCGGAAGAGAATTGGAAGGACATGTTGAGCCAACATTTCCCACTTGTAATTGCTAGAGATTAATTTAAATTCCTTCACCAGTCTAGAAAATAGATTCAAAAGAGCACTTCCTTCTCTAATGAAACATCTCTATTTATTTAAGCAGACCTGAGCTAGATGTAAAGAAACAGAAAGATCTAGAATATTTGACAGAGCTAGACAGTTATGGTATAAACCACAATTAAATTTGGCTGACTAATTGAGATGGTGAATATTATTAAATGGAGTAGAACAATACTTCTGTGTTGTCTGAAGACACTTGAAATATTTTAGTGAGTGAAGCACAGTAATTTATTGAAATATAGACTGATTGAACACTTAGCACACCACTAATTCATACTAAAAGGTAGGACTGAAAAATGGTCATATTTGCACATTGATTGTGTGACTTTGAAGTTTTTCATCTTTGTGTGTGTGCATGATTTGTATAGGTGTGTGTGTATGTACATGTGTTTCTCTATGACTGGTGTGCCATGGCATGCATGTGGAGGTCAGAGGACAACACTGGGTTTCAGTCCTTGCCTTCTACCTTATTGAAAACAGGGTCTCTCATTAGCTGCTGCTAATGCCACCCTACTTACCCCATGAGCTTCTGGGGAGCTCCTCTGTCTCCAGACACTGAGATTGCAGATGTCCTCTACTGCACCCAACTTCACAGGGGTCTAGGAGTTCAAACTCAGGTCCTCACATACCCAGCTGAGCAAGCACCTCACTTCCATTTTTATACTTTCAAAGTGTGTAGTGTGTGTGTGTGTGTGTGTGTGTGTGTGTGTGTGTGTGTGTGTGTG
>CAJQZJ010031946.1:734263-762558 GCA_907164525.1 Lophiomys imhausi
GTGTGTGTGTGTGTGTGTGTGTGTGTGTGTGTGTGTGTGTGTGTGTGTGTGAATCACAGCACAAGTATGGATGTCAGAGGCCAACCTTGGGGAATAGGTTCTTCCATCATGTGGCTGTGGAGACTGACCTCAGGTCATCAGACATGGGCATCCCCTTACCTGTCACAGTTATGTGGCAGGCCACAGGTAGAAATTTCTTTAGGCCATTTTGTAGTGATTGCAAATAAGACTGATAAGATATTTGATGAACTTAATAGTTGAGATTTTAGTAGCAAAAAGTCAAGCCTTTTATGCCTTTTAAAAAGAAGGGAACCAATTTGCACTGATATGTTACTACCCCCTACCCCCGACTTTTAAATACACCAATTGAAGTCCTGAAATTTACCCTTTAGCTGACTAAATACACGTGTGAAACGTTGAGGTCCTTGTGTGGCCAGATGAGGGCGCTGGCATTTCACGCTTCTGGAGCACGGACTGTAGAGCAGATTTGTCTGCCTTGTTCAGCCTGTCACTTTCTTGTCTTACTGCCATCAAGACAGACAGTTTTGAGGATTTTAATGATTTGATTGTGCATTCTTATATCTATAAGATTGGTCTTTATCAAAAGAAAAGCTTATAGTTTTTTGTGTCTAATTTTTAGATATGGAAATTTTAAAATGATGCAATTTAGAGGACAGTGGTAACTTGAAAAAAATAAATGTACATCTATGTGTAATTTTGCTTATTAATAATGGGTGTTAACATTTACTTAAAGGAGAAGTATACCATGGCTGACTTTGTTGTGGTTATGGCTATCTACAGCAGTGCATTTTAGTTGCACTCTTCCTATTACATGTGAGTTTTAAAATCTAAGTCATTCCTTCTCATAATTACTGAATTTGTCCATAATTTAGTCTTGAATTCATTCTTGGAACTTGTCCTGCTAAATCTCCTTTAAGTCAGTCAGATTCTGCTGTTTGTTTTCACTGTTGGCTTTTAAACTTTTAATAACCTCTATTATTGCTGTTCAGAACTTGACTTTCAAAAAGAGTTGTAAACTTATTTGAGCGTCTGTGATGGAAGGGCAGGAGCTTCGCTGTGTGGGCCTTTTAAAAATAAGCAGGCCAGGTGTGGTGGCACACACCTGTGTCTCAGCAACCAGGAGGCTGACACGGGAGGATCTAAGTTTGATATTAGAGAGACTTTATGTCAAAGAAACCAAAGGGCCCAACCAGCAAGCAAGCAGAGACCCTCAACCTCATGTCTTTTGTTTTCTTCGTAAGTGTGTTCACACTGACACCAGATAGTTGGCGTCTTCATCCTGACTCTCTGAGCTCTAACTAAGTCTTCTGTATTGGGACTGAAGCCTTAAAGATGTTATTCTATGTCTTGATAATTAGCTGAGTCCATGAGCCTCTGCTTTTCTGGAAGTCTGCCCCTGGACCTTATGCATGTCTTTTTCTACTTAGGCTAATTTGAATTTAATTAATTGTCATTTGAAGCTACAAGAGCCCCACTCCAAAGGACTGTGTATGTGTGTGTGTGTGTGTGTGTGTGTGTGTGTGTGTGCACACGCGTGCGAGTATATACATACATACATATTTTAAAGTAGTCAGTAATTCAGGAATTTATGTATAATCAGACCACCAAATACGTAAGTGCCTCTGCTCTGTTTAATAGCATGCTGCACAAATATGAGTATAGTATTGTTATCGTTAATTAATTAATCATCATCTTTAGAACAGTTTCCTTTTTATAACATAATTTCTGACTGGCTTTTTGAGGTTATTAAGCAGGTGGGGTATTTTTTGTAGTAAAAGCCTCTTTCACACTGATATCCCTTTTGAGACCCTGGACTCCATTTTATTTATCACCTGTCTCTGTAGACTTGCCACAAGATCGTAGGAACTGGCATTGGACTGGAAACCATAGCAACACGAGTTGCTGAATAGCCCCTGAAAATGTCCAGTTGTTCTGGCTTCAGTAAGGAACTTTTGTTAATTTTGTCACTCCAAGTAAGTGCCTAATTTAGTATAAAGTGACTGGTATTTTAAAGTATAATTCAACAAACTATTTACTGGAAGGTACCATTAAAAATAAAGAAGCAGCCACACACTTAATCTCAGCACTCTAGGGGCAGAGGCAGGCAGATCTCTGAGTTTGAGGGCAGCCTGGTCTACAGAGTGAGTTCCAGGCTACACAGAGAAACCCTGTCTCAGAAAACAGCAACAAAGTAGAGCAGGTGGGAATTACATGATATAAGGAGGTGCTGCGGGACATCTTGCCACAGTCATTGTGGCTTTCATTGGTTGGTTTGGCCTTAGAGAAGATATTTCTTTTGTTTTCCTGGGTCTCACATCCGCTCCTGCCGGGTATATAGTAATGCTGTTTAAATAGAATAAGAAAGCCACATTATCGCCCTTGTGCATAATTGACTCTGGGCCTGAAGTTAGTGTATCAAATGAATTTTCAGGTAGTTACTAAAAAATCATCAGTTCATTTCTAATTAGTTTGTTTAAAAACAAAAAAAGGAATATAGCTAAAGACTTGATCAAAGTGGTATCCAGACCATATTTTCTGTGCTCTGGATATGTTTGTTGAAATAGTTTTAAAGTTCTCAACTTCTGTTCTTTGCTTTATTTACTATTTAAAATACTGCTTGTGAATTTGAATTCTTCCATTGAAATTCTATATTCTAAGTCAGTTTTTATCTTACCAGAGGCATTTTTGGAGAGGTGAAGTCAAAATTAATTTCATCTATTAAATAGTATCTATTTTCCCCCTTGCCTTCCACCAGTGCAGAACTTTAAAATGAATTGTATAATAATACAATATAAAATACATTTAGCACTTATTAAATTTTTATTAAAATAAAATCTTTAATAAAGTTGAAAAACGGTATGCCATGCCCTCTAGTGGTTGAAATAGATATTGCATGTGTGTAATTAAGACTACTTTCTTTATTCCTAGATACATTTATTAGTTTACTGATTTGTCAAACATAATATTTTGTATTAGTCTTTATCAGGACGTTTAAAGGTACCTTTTTTGTTACAGTTGTGTTCTTCGTTTTAATAGCAATGGGTTCATGTATGTGGAGTCTTACAAATGCAGTTCCACAGGGCTCAGCAAGGAGAGATGCTCACACAGGACTCATGACTTATTAGATTTCCGGATTCCACAAGGTGACAGGAAAGAACTGGCTTCTGAGAATTGTCCTCTGGCTTCTACACACAGCCAGTGAACATCATTTTTGGTCCACCACCCATCAGAGTGCTGCTAGCTTCATTGCAGTTATGATGTGAAGTAGAGAAAGTAAAGATGGGGAGGTAGCTTAGTGGGCAAGAACCACATGCTCTGTAAGCATGGGGACCGAGTTTAAATCCCAGCCTGGCATGTAACCCCAGCACTGGGGGACAAAGATAGGTCGATCCCGCGAGCCTGCTGGCCAGCCAACCTAGCTGAACAGTGAGTTCCTGGATCTTTGAGGGAACCTGTCTCAAAGACATGGGGTGGACAGTGACAGAGGAGGACACTTGTGTCCCCTGGCCTCTGTATGCACAGATTACACCTGCTGCACATTCTTGCATTATCACGCACACGCATGCACACACACAAAGTAAAACTGGTCGGGTGATAGGAGAGCGCAGGCGTGTCATACATGCAGGTTTGAAACATAGCTCCTTGATTAAGAAAGGAGGAGAGCTAATTTAGAGAAGTAATTTACTTTAATAAAAATATCAAAACATTGAAGTCAATTGGAAAGGAAAAATAAGTGACCAATTCTTGCTGTTATTATTTCCCTTTAAATATCCCCTTTCCCATCCTATCTTAATATGCTTTTTATAAATCTGTTTTCAGCATGGAATGTTCATTTTGAAAATATATCCATGCTACTTTCAGTATTTTGAAAGTAGGAGAAGATACAGATATTAAAATTGTATCAATCTGCCTTTCGTGTAGTAACTTTAATGTCATTTTAGAATCAACAACAATGATGTTTTTTATTTTGTTTTGGTTTTTTGTAGTTTTCAAGACAGGGTTTCTCTGTGTATCTCTGGCTGTCCTGGACTCACTTTGTGAACCAGGCTAGCCTTGGACTCACAGAGATCCGCTTGTCTCTGCCTCCCCAGTGCTGGGATTAAAGGCGTGGGCCACCACCTCCGGCAGCAATGATGTTCTTGACTCTGAAATTTTACGAGCGCTTCCAGGGGTGGTGAGTCTGCACTGATTGCCGGTGGGTACTTGACAGTCAGTGGTGCGCTTCCTAAAGTCTGAGTTGTCAGGTTTAATTAGAGGAGTTGAGATCGAAAATTTTCCTTTAGAGTACTTCATTCCTTCTGTGAGCTTAACTTTTTATTTTTATCTTGATATCATGTATTTTCATTTATGATTTATATGTGAGGATATTATTCTGCATATTTCATGGTAAGTGGGAATGAATTTAAGAAAAACAGTTCTTTAACTGAATGATGTGTCTTGGACTTTTGTCATGTCAAAACTTCTGATAGTTTCCAGTGTCATAGTGATAAGCAAAACAGACATTGTTCCTCAAGCAGACTAGTAATTTCACAGGCAAATACAATATGTGTAAGCTGGGCAGATAAGTAGTTTCCAGTGAAGAGCCTTCTAGGGTAAAGGGATCCATGAGGTGTGAGAGAACCCAGCATGGCCGGACTGTGAGTAGGGAGAATGGCTAGTGAGGAGACTACTGGATTGTGCAAATGAGAAAAGCTGGTCAGTGGATGGACCATCAGATGGACCACATAGCACAACAATGGGCCAGAGAACAAGAGTAATTCCCAGTGTTGTGATCTCTGTGGCTGGGAGGAGACTGTGCCCTGAAAATTGGAAACATATAAGTTAATTTCAGATAGATTATGTGTGCGATAGTTGTGGGGAAGCCAGATGGAGATTGGAGGAAGGCAATAGGATCTACCAGTGAGTCAGGAAAATAAATGTGATGACACTGGTATATTAATGTACCATAAGCCAATAAACAACCTGCTCTCCAGCCTTACTTAGACAAGTGGTAAGTCGAGGATGACATAGAGTGCTAATGTTTTATTGATATGAATAACTGCTTTATGAAAGAACTTCAGGAGAAAGACTAGCCAGAATTTGCCTTCCATGAGTGCTCTCGGATTTGGTCCTTCCTCTGTGTTTGATGTCATCCTAGAGAATGATTGGCTGCTTTGTCCATTTCCCAAAGGCATTGATTCATTGCCTCATTAATTGTTTAATTCTGGTCACAACATGTCACTTACCCACTTCCTCACTCCCCCTTGTCCCCACTCATATGTTTTTAAGATTATTATTAAGCTAAATCTCGATCTTAGAATTATTTTTTTCCATAGACTTTATTAACTTTCCCTCTTTCCTTTGATGGGAAGTAAACCGTCCATGCAGGCGACACTACAACCTTTTGTGTTTTCTCTCTAATCTTGAAACCCTCTTGCATCTTACTAGAAGTTTTTAGGAAATATTTAGCTCTTTACTATTTACTGGTAGAAATTATATTTTCAGTTGTAAAAATACTGTCACAAGAGCTTTTCTCACTCAAACATTAAAAATAATTAAGTCAGCTATATGAAGTTTCCTCCCTTTCTCTTCTCTCTTTTCTTTTTTCTTCTGACTCCCACATAACTGTTTTATTAGCTACTCTTTTATCAGCTTACTGTAAAGCATTGTGCCAGACCTTGCAGAAGAGAAACAGGCCCGTGTCCTGCGTCAGGACATTCTGTCTCTGTAGCTCTTAGCATGGAGCAGAGACGGCATTTTGCTGTTGTGCATGAGTGATGGCGATGAGAACCTACTCCTCCTGTAAATCACAGCTCTTGCTTGGACATTAGAGTGTAAAAATCAGTCTCATCAACTCATTGTGTCTAATTATTTCTGGCTTGTTGAAGAAGTGAAGATGACTCAGAGCCAGAACTTTCCATGATGTCAGAATCATTGAAAGTTCCCAATATGATCTCCCTCTGCGTTTGCCTTTATTCTTGTGGGACAACCACTTAGTGTGTTTTACATAAACTAGATTACCCCCAAAAGAAATGTTCCTCAATGGGCACAGAGTGAAATTAAAAAAGAAGCAGCTGCAGGAGCCAGTTTCCAAAGACAGTGAGAAATTAAAAGAAAGCCTTGCCTTTTAAAGAGCTGCCATGAGAAGCTAGAAAAGCAGAGTGAGGGGTCAGACCTCAGAGTGTGTGCTGACTCGTTACTTGCTAGGACATCAATGTATTTGGAGCAAGAGTTGACATGAGGTTGCATCAAACTAACAAGCTTCTGCACAGGAAAGAATCACAAGGCTAGGACGCCAACTATAAAACATAAAGAATGCCTTCTTCTCAGCTGCTCATGTGATAGTGGATTCATATCCAGACTACATCAGAAATTAAATGCCAAAAGGACAAATAATCCTGTCAGCAAGTTGGCAAACAAATTGAATAATTACATTAAAATAACACTCAATATCTTATGCCATGAGGAAGTACAAATCAAAACTACACATTCTGAGCCAGGTGTGGTGGTGCACACCTTTAATCCCAGCACTCAGAAGGCAGAAGCAGGCAGATTTCTGTGAGTTCAAGGCCAGCCTGGTCTACAAAGTGAATTCCAAGACAGCTGAAAAACCAAAAAATAAACAAAACAAAACACACATTTCATCTCCCCCTAGACAGATGGCTATCACAAAGGAAACAAATCTAAACAGAAAACAAAAACAAATGCTGGATTAGGATGTAGAGGGAATGGAACTCTTACATACTGTTATTGGGAATATAAATTAGAACAGTCATTATGTAAATGATTGTTGGTGTTCCTTCAAAAGCTAGAAATAGAACTACCATATGATTTAGCTGTGCCACCCTGGGAAGAACTCCAAGCCAGCAGCTCTTCGTATCATGCCTACTTCTATTCCATTTGAAGTAGCCATGGAATGCGGTCAGTGCCCATCACCAGGTGAGTGGGTAGAGAAAACAGTGTAGTAATTCAGCTAGAGAGAAGAGTGGAATCAGGTCATTTGCAGGAAAATGGATGGAGTTGAGATCATCATACATGTTAAGCAAAGTATGACAGTCTGTGACAGGTATTGCATGTTTTCTTTTGTGTGAAACCTAAGGAGAATGAAAAGAAGGAGGACTATTCATTGGCAGCAAGACAAGGTAATGGATGAACATGATAAAAATATGTTATGTACATGTGTGACAATGTTAGTGTAAGCTCCATCATTTCATCCAGTAAGTATGTATTCATTTTTAAAAATTAATATTTTGTGTCAGTGACTTTAAATATTGTGGCCAATATTCATTGTCCACATAAGACTTACACAAACAAAAACTAAACTAAAACCATATCTTCTCTCCTGTACAAAAGTCAACTTGACATTAACTTAGTAACTGAAACTGTTGGTCTACATAGTGAGTTCCAGGCCAGCCACAGCTATATAGTCAGGTAGGGATCTGCAAAAAGAACAATCATCAAAAACCCCACAGTTGCCAATCACATATGGGCTAATAAAACAGACAGTTCTTAAAAGAAGAAACATAAGTGGCCAGTAACTGTTTTTAGAAGTGACTAAGCATCCCTGGACATCAGGAAACTACAAATTAAAACTACTCTGAGATGCCACCTTCTGCAATTAGAATGGCTATGGGATTGGTGCTAGTGATAATGTGAGGAAAAAGGAACCCTTTATTCACTGCTGATGGCAGAGCATCCTAATAGAGCCATTGGGTTCTCCAGAATTTAAAACTGATGCTACGATATGACCAGGCTGTACCACTCCTGGGCATATGCCCAAAAGTCTACATCCCCTGCCCTAAAGATACCGGTCCATTCACATTATTGCTGCTCTGCTTACAATAGCATGTAAGTGGAACCAGAGAAAGTGGGTGTCAACACTTAATGGATAGTGAACATGTAGCATTACACAGAACGGAACTTTATTTAGCTCTAAAGGAACATGAAGTCATGAGTTTGCAGGGGAGTTCTGCTTTTGGTTTGAATCTTATGGAAGCATTTCAGTTGTAGAGAAGTACCATTATTACTACTTATGACAGGGAAGTCAAAGGTATAAAAATAAGAAATTTTAGAAAACTCTTCATGAGGAAAGAAACTGCTTCAGTTCTGTTTGGTTGATAAAGTACAAAATTAAGAAAAAAAAGTACTCAAACTCAGTGAAAATTTAAAAATAGAAAACCATTTGCTGTTAGGGAAGGTGGTAACGATGATCTCCAGTGAGTGAGAAGATCCAGAGAGCAGTGGGTCAGGAGTAAACGTGGGGCTGGCACCTTGCTATGCAATTGGCCCTCTAGATTAGGTACTAGTACAGCCTGTTTCTTAGGTGTTTGTTTTGTTTTAAGTAAAATTTTGTTGGAGCATAGTCCTGCTCATTTGATTATGTATTGTCTATGACTATTTTCTCATTATCATGGGAAAGTTGATAGTCATCACAGGAACCATTTGGATTACAAGGCCTAAGATATTTACTATCTCTTGTGGGATAAGCTGCTTGGCTTCTGTTTTAGATTTTTTTTTTAATTTAGGTTTATTTTATGAGCATTTTGCCTGCATGAATGTATGTATACCACATACATGCCTGATATCCTTGGAGGTCAGAAGAGTGCTTTGGATCCCCTGAAACTGAAGTTATAGGTGGTTGTGAGCTACCATGTGGGTGCTGGAGTCAAACACAGGTTCTCTTCTAGAGTAACCAGTGAGTGCCCTTAACTACTGAGCCATCTCTCCAGATCCTGTTTTAGACTTCCAAATTACATGGTATGTGTGGGGTATGGATACAGTATGTGAATCAAAGACAGAAACTTGTAAACAAACTTTTTAGCATAAAGAAAGGCATACTGTTAATGTCTGCATTTTCTAGAAGAAAATCTTGATTAGAAAGGGCCAGAATATAGTGATTTGTAAGAATGTTGGCTTCATTAGGCTGGACCTTGGTTTTTTAACATAATTCATGAACCTTGTTTATGAAGCCAGCATTTCAAAAGTAAATCTGAGCATTATGAAAAAGCAGTTTAAATTTTATGCTTCATTCTAAATTGAAAAATAGGTCTGATTTTTATTATTTACTTGGAAATCTGTTCTGTTTTGCATAGTGTTTTTGTCTTGTGGTAACTTACGTATGTATAATCCTGAGAATAAAGCCCCTTGGTTGTGGTCTCCCTCCACTCTACTGCAGATGATGTTTAGTTATATTTATTTACAGCCTTATGACATTCTGCAAACAAATGGAACCTGACATTTCTGTAGAGAGGCACAGGGACAGGAAGCTAAGCATCCATACAGGTGCAATCAGGAGTCTCAGATGAAGTATACTTGGAATGCACAGCCCAGTAAATCCTGCTGGATCGCTAGTCACTCTGTCCCCTTTTGCTGTTTGTCAGACCGACATAGAGCTCAGTCCTCCTGTTGCAGTGTCCTGAGTGGCAAGAGTTGTAAACATGTTTCTCCTCTCTCTGTTCTCTGACACGATAAAACCTGCTTTCTTAAGGAAAACAACTGTATATAGTGTATTTTAAGGTTGATGAATAGAAGGCATTTGTGGGCACTAGGTGTGGTGATGCATTTCTGTAATCTTAGCACATGGGAAGTGGAAGTAGGAGGATCAAAAGTTGGAGATCCTGCAGAACCAAAATTGCAGTGTTCCCATGGCACAAGGCAACAAGATACCACAAGAGGAGTCCTATGAGGATCCAGTATTGATGGGGTAGAAGAAGCCAGAGGCCTGGAACCAGACCAACCAGACTGATGACTCATTGCAATGAACTTTTTGCAAGTAAAACTGTTTGGACACATTGTGACACACGGCAGCTTCCATGGAAAGATTTTTTTTCTCCTTCTTTTGTGGGGGAGGTTGTAAATGCAGAGCACAATATGGAAGGATGAGGAGATGAATGAAATTGGGGTGCATGATGTAAAATTCACAAAGAATCGATAAAAAGTGAAAAAGAGAGAGAGTTTGAGGCCAGCCTAGGCTGTTTATCAACACTGTGTCAACAAACCAAAAAAATATAAATGGTTTAGAGGCAAATAGATACCATATATTGGGCATTTAAACTATACTAGATATTTTTTAAACATTAGTTCATTTAATGTTTATAATTCCATAAAATAAGAACTAGCATTCTTCCCATCCAACACATGAATAAACCAAGCCTTAGAAAGTCTCTTGCAAAGCTAGTAGCTAGACTAGAACTGAGTATGAAAACTCTCCTCCCTTACCTCTTCAAACCTCACTGCTGACCTGTATACCTTTTCTTTCTCTGCCACTCTCTTCCTATAGCCTTTCTCTATTTTTCACGGCCAGCTGCATATCTAACCTGATGATACATCATATGGCACAAAAGTACTATGTAGAGAGTGACTGTCACATGCCTGCTCTGTTGCCTGCTCCAGGTAGCGTGTGCTTATCCTGTCTTCCACAGTAGTGTCTGTAGTTCAGCCTTCATATTTCCAGCAGCTACATGCCATGTTCCACCGCATAGACAAACTTTATGTTCAAGCTGTTCTAGATCATTCTCTTGACTTCTGGCATCTTGTCTTCTTTGTCACTGTTTATATAATTTTGCCTAATGTGCATCTGGTGTTTGTGTTGCCTACACTAATTGAGATGACTGAAATGTTGAAATATATCCATCTAGTTTTAGATTTAAAAGGATAACAGTTTTTGTTCTTCCTATGACCTTAAGTGATATTTTATTGCATCTGAATTTCTTAAGTTTTGCTTCAGTAAAATTCAGTCATGGAATCTTTTTGTAAGTTCTTTATTTCCAAGGCCCTTCACAAGTCATATGCCAGCAGTCAGCCATACATCTACACCTCCATTCCTTCCCTGATCTCGTGTGTGCTGAAATATAGTGTCTCGTGGGGACAGTTAGAAAACTGTCCAAGCTTTGCAGGTATCCTTAATCTTTCTCCTTTACTTAACAACCCTGTACCTCCCATTGGCAGGCCCAGTTGACACTTTCCCCCTTCTAAAAGTGTCCCAGATATTCCTCCTCCTGTGTCTCTACCATACCTCACATCAGTTCTGCCATCATCTCTCCAGTTACAGTAGCCTCTCAGCTCTGCTGTTGACCCTTTCTGGTCCATTCTGCACATTGTAGCTGAGCTCATCTTCTCAAACCGTGAATATGAGAGGTTTTCCTATTGCCCTGAGAGGATACCCCGACCCCTTGCCTGGCCCAAGAATCCGGTCATGGTTGGCTTCCTGGATCTCAGACTGCATTGCCTGACCATTTTCTCTCACTCCACTGTACTTGACTATACAAGCCTTCTTTCTTCTCTTTAGAATGCCAAGCTTAGAATCTAAATTTAGCTTGCCCAATCTGGGCCCTGCCCTCCACTTTTATGTCATTAAGCCTGTGCTTAAACACTGTTCTTCCTGCTCTGCCACTCACTGTCACTGCAGCTAGCAGGTCTCAGCTCTCTGCATAACCTTTTCTGATTCCTCACTGTGAGGTTGTAAGCTCCCAAAGCAGATACCTCTTTAGTGCTATGTCTGCTGTGTAGATAAGAGTGTTTGGCACAAACTGTACTCAGCACACATCCACAGAGTGAATAAACAAAGGGAATAAATTCCTTTTAAAAGTGGCAGATTTCCATGATACCTAAAGTAATATTCTAGTCATCTCATTAACAGTATTCTTAAGCAGAACAGGAAAAAACATAACTTCTGATTGTGGGGGAGGGGTACTAAGTAGTTATTATAATGTCTCTTACCAGAAAGTAATAATAGTCCTGTCCAAACCCTGGATTTTCTTTTCACTTACATAATGCAATATTTAAAAAATATTTTTCTCTTATACCTTTATTCAGAAGCAAGATTGTCTTGTTTTTTTTTTCTAGAATAACTATTTTTCTAGTACAGCATGAGGGTTTTTTCTAGTGTAAGTATTGTCTATAGCAACAGACAACTTAAATGTCAAAATAATATATAATTAGGTCTATTCATTATCTTACCACATGCTAAGTAGATGCTAAGGGTTTATTGCTACAGTAAAAGTCAATGGTATATTTAAGCTTATTTTATGAAAATTTATTTTAAAATGTGTAATTCTTTTTTGTCAGTAGCAAATTTACTATGTACAATTTATGCCTCTGCCAAAGACTCCTATAAATTTATGTACCCCACCCCCAAGATCTTCTGCTCCCTCCCATTTAAAAATGGGGCTTATTTTTTCATTTTCTTTCAAAGGGTGATTTTCACGTCCTGTGGATGATGTCCCCAGAGTGATAGTTAATGTTTCCTTTGTTGTTTATTGTTGAACCAATGAAGTCTGTGAACTGTAAAAAAAAATTTTTTTAATAATTTTAAAAAGTTATTCATTTTATTCTGTGTGTGTTTTGCCTGCATGCATGTCTTTGCACCATATGCATGTTTGGTGGTCCCTTTGGAGGTCAGAAGAAGGAATCAGATCCCTGGAAACTGGAGTTACAGATGGTTGTGAACCACTAAGTGGATGCTGGGAACCGAACCCAGGTCCTCTGCAGAGCATCAAGTGACCTTAACAATTGAGCCACCTCTCTAGCCCCATTTAATTTATTATTTTAAAGTGTGTGTGTGTGTGTGTGTGTGTGTGTGTGTGTGTGTGTGTGTACACGCACACACGCATGCACATTTGCACACGCATGTGACTTCATTGACCACAGAGGCCAGAAGAGGGCATATAATGCGTTGGAGTGCTGGGACACACTCTTGGCGCCCCAGGAAGCAGAGCTCATTCTTCACTGAGCCATCTCTAACCCCTCAGTTTCTTGATGTAGAATTGAAAAGTTCTAAATTTTGAGTTATTAGAAATGAATATTTTAAAAATCAGATTGCTTCCATTTTTCTACTGCTTTCTGAAGCCCTAGGCAAGAACACTGTAAAGCGTGAAGGGAAGCTTTTTGTTTTTGTTTTTAATGTTTATTTATTACTTCAATTTACATCTCCATCACAGTCCTCTCCCTCCCTCCCACCCTTTCCCCCTTCTCCCACCTATCCTACTCCTGTGGAGTGGGATGTCCCTAAATATCAGCCCCCTTCAGCTCAGCAGCCACATGAGGTCTAAGAGCTTCTTCTTGCACTGGGAGTCTACATGACAGCTCCTCTAGGACAAAGTGTCCTACTAACAGATAACAAAATCTATGTTCCTGTTCGAGAAGGGGAGTCTTTGTCCGCAGTGTGTATAGCGTCAGCTTTGTGACTGGTTGGCAGCACTGTGTGCGACTGCAGCTGTCATTGGTTTGTCTCAAAGATGAAGTGGTCGCAGTGATGACAATGGCTATTTCTAAACCAAATGGTTTTTCTTCTCATTTTCAAGATCCTTTTTCTAACTTGTGGCTTTTCTTCTCATGGTCAAGATCCTCTTGCCGCTGTTCCTGTCCCTGGTTGATCAGGCCTTCTTTAGGTTTTTCATCAATATATGACACTGTGATCTTGAGGGCTTCCAACTGGTGCCTCAGTAGTCAACTGTAATGATATGAAATGTGATATATTTATGCTCGAAGGTTCTCTAAATGTTAAGTAGTACTGAAAACCATCAGCAAGACTGCTAGCCACAGAAACGGGTGGAAGAAGCACATTCGAAGGCGAGACTGTGTAACTCTTTCTATACTTTATAACTAAGGTCTGTTTATATACAATCCCAAACTTTGTAAACAAGTTGAAATTAAAATGTTTTTATTCTTTTCTATTCTTTCTGGGAATGGAAAACTTAATGGAAGTCCCAGGGTCTGAGTACCAGCCTGAGAGTTTGTCATTTTGGAAAACCATTGTAGAAAATGACATGGCCGAGCTGTTCGTGGGATGTGAGTGATCTCCCACAAAAGCCATTCCAAAGCTTTGGTTTCTTTCCTCAACATCTTGTCTCATTCCACTTGCTCCATTCTCAGCTGGTCACTGAACCACTGGGATAGAAAATAGCTGTCAGCTATTAACCTCATTAGCCCTTTTCTGCCATTTCAACCTAAATCTATCTGTATCTTGTTCTGTTTTCCTTATCTTTTGTTACTTATTACTTCTCTCCAAAACCAAGGGGAAATTTTTAATAAAGATGCCACAGGAATTCAATAACGAAAGGATAACTTTTCTACCACTGATGCTGTAATAACTGACAAGCCATATGTAAATCAAAATAACAATCCATAAGTCTACATAATAATGACATCAGATACAAAAAATATTATAGATGAGATGAATTATTGACCTAAATTAAGAACAAAAATGCTAAAGCTTATGTTTATAATTCTGAGTCTGATAAAATTTTATTACATGCTAAACGCCATTAAAGAAAACTTGGTATTTTATTTTATAGGTTTTAAACTTTTGCTTTATGTAATTAGACAGTTAAAAGAGCACAAAACAAGCCACTGACTGACAGTGTTATCACCTCTCTGACAAAGAATGGATCCACAACTGTAGGAATGCTCAGAACTTATCAGACAACTTTTAAGTAGAATATGTTTTTATGTCAAGCATATTCCACAAAAAAGAGCTTATACACATAACTAATAAACACATAAGGAATTTTCACTGTCATTACACTTAAGGAAATTGCAAACTAAAATCACCCAAGCCCACTGGTAAGGCCGTCAGTGCTGTGGGTAACCAGGAACACTCTTATACTGGTGGGTAACCGGGAGTGCAGCAGTGTAAGCACTTGGAAAGAAAGTGTCAGTTTCTGAAAAAGTTACTTATAAACTTGATTGTGTGATGCCACTCCCATCCATCTGCCCAGCACTGAACTGTGTTTGCACAAAGATTTGTGCTAAGATGATGGTAGTGTTATTAGTCCTCATAACCTCAGAGTGGATATGGTGCCATCTCCTGCCCAGGTTCTGTAAAGGAGTAACAAACTATCCATGCTACAGAATATTACCCAGAAATCAAAAGAAAGCACAGTATGGATAAACTTCAAGGCCATGATACTAACTGGAAGAAGACACACATAGACTGTATACCATACGATTCTGTTGTTTGAGATTTCCATGAAGGTAAAGTATAGGGACAGAGCACAGAAGAGTGGATGTCAGGAGGGGCTGACGACTGTGGGGCACTGAGGGATTATTCAGTGTTAATAAAAATGCTATGAACCTGACACTGTAAGGGGACTGTGTGGAATGAAAGTCAGACCTCAGTCACACCAAGCAGATACTACTGAGTCATTCACATGACTTCCTGCCCACCACAGGTCCTTTTCCTCACAGCTACTGGCTCTCCTCCCTCCTCTTTCTGCAATAGCTGTTGGAAGCCCTTCAACAATTCTATCCCCTCTATGACCTTGCTGCCTTCTTAGCCTTCTTTAGAGCACAGATTTGGAGTCTGAAATGGGCTCTAAGATCCAGCTTGTGTCACACAGACACTTGACTGCAGCTTTTGCATCTGTGAGGCAGGTGGAACATAACAGGGTCTGCTGCATGGCGGTGATGAATATGAAGTGAAACTGCGTTTGAATCATTAGTAAGCACTGGCCCTGCTTATTGCCTTTTAAAAGGAGCATTACCAGCAGAGCAACAGTCTAATGCAAAGTCCTGGTGTTTTAGAACACAGACAGCCAAGGACAGGTGTGGTGGCGCATCCCTTTAATTTCAGCACTCCAGGAGCAGAGGCAGGTGGATCTCTGTGAGTTCCAGGCCAGCCTGGTCTACAAAGTAAGTCCAGGACAGCCAGGGATCTGTTACACAGAGAAACCCTGTCTTGAAAAACCAAAACCAAAACAAAATAAAACCCAGACAGCTAGAGTCAAAGTGTATGAAATATACTACTACAGCTCTGCCACGTTCTGCCTGTGGGAACAAGTCATCAAAGCTACATGTTTCTCCTTTCTGATCTTTATTTGAATTTTTAACAGTTACCACATGATCCTCTTGCAAGGGGTAAACGTTAATCTTCATAAAGGTTGAATACGATGCCTGACAAACACTCAATAACCGCAAGCTGTTTTGAAAAGCCATAGCTGGGATAGGAGGGTTTTTGTCTGCAGCAAGCAACCATGGATGGAATTTTGCCTCTTCAAGGTGTTGTGAAGTTTTCATATTGGCATGATAGCAATACACTAGGTTATCTGACTGATAGCCCTTCACTTAAAATGGCAAAGGTACCAGGGAAGGCCTAAATGGCTAGCAGTCAGGGAGTCAGATTGCTCTAGTCACCAGTATCTTAGTTTATTTAAAGAGAAAATTAACATTATGGGTAATTTAACTACTTCTTCACAGTGTTCAATGCTTAATTCTTATGAATTCCCTAGAGAGGGTGGTTTCTCTAATCTATCTCAGAATCTCAGAATTGAAAGAGATCCTCCGCAATATGTGGCCTCACACACAAAAAGACTAGATAAAAGACTTTAAAAAGTGAGTGAGTGAGTGAGTGAGGGAGTGTGTGTGTGTGTGTGTGTGTGTGTGTGTGTGTGTGTGTGTGTTCTCTAATGTTCCTCAGCTACCCCAGATGGCTCTGCTGCAATCCTGTAGTAAACACATTAACAAATTGTAGTATGAGTCTCTGCTGATAGAGCATGCAGCACCAAGTGTGAGTCCCAACATACTGTAGAGGGAGTAATGTCTTAGTAAGAGCCATGCATGGGAGGGAAGGGAAAATGTGAGGTCTCTGTGTTTCTGCTGAGTTTAACTGGGAGCCTGACACTGCTCTAAAAGTACAGCACACTGCAGGCAGAACTCACGGAGGCTGGACATAAGAATGCGTGCTTGTCATCTAACGCATGAGAGTGAAACAGAAGAATCAGGAGCATGAGGCTAGCCTGGGTACCATAGTGAGGCCTCGTCTCTAAACAGCAACAAAAAGCTGTGTGTTCACTTCTGTTCTTGGTCCTTCCATTCCCACCTTAGGTTAAGTGTTGAATAATAAAAAAATAAACAGATATATTTAAATCTTCAAAGAACATGTGATCGTCAGAGAAATAGATGGTATCTTTGTTGAATTCTTTTTTTTTAATACTTTATTTTTTTTTCTTCAAGTTACATCTCAGTCACAAACCCCTCCCTATTCCCCCTTCCTATCCCGCCCTTCCACCCTCTTCCCCCCAGAAGTTTCCCCTTTCAGTCCAACATATGGTTCCTTCTCTTATAGCAGTAAGTATTATACAAAACAACAGATATAAATATGCCACATTTGTGAGAGTTAAATGGCCCAGTATACCTTCCCAATGTCCAGTTTATACATATTTGGCCCCTGACTTTAACATTCTACTATCTAACCATCTCCATGAGTTTAAAGGTCTATATCTGACTCAACATTCATACTAACTTGCAACACACTTTTAAGAGTATCTTCTTAGATCTATAACACCCTCTTGATTCCTAAACAACTCAAAATTTAACTATGAGACTCTAGCTGTCTATTCTTCAACCACCTCAGAGACCTGAGAGGGATAAATATATCTGCTTATATAGGAAGTGCAGGGCCTGCAGCTTCCAAAACTAAGAAAGGACATACCAATGACTGCCTGGACAGTTCCCATTTTCTCTCCATACATTCCTGCATCAGTCTTCAGCCTTTGGGTCCTGTTTCTCTGACAGACATTTGTTGTAGAGCAGGGATTATGAAGGACTTACCTACCCTGTCTTGGCAGAGTTAGGCTGTCGACTTCCCTGCTACCAAGTTTTGTCCTTTTTGGACAGCAGTCTGTCTGCCGTTGGTGCAAGGGGTTTTTTCATGCCAAGAGACAGGCTTGCCACTAATTCAACCGTCTTACAGTGGAGGTTCTTCGATGCTTATCTTCTACTTGGAGTAGAATAGGGGGTGCTTTCAGGCGCTGATATGTCTTGATATCAAAAAAAAAAAGAAAAGAAAATCTTGATTTAAGATAACATCTTTGAATGCCATATTCTGCAGATCTCTTGGGGTTTTTGAAGATGCCCTATCCATCTCTTGTATTTAGATAAGCAAATGTTGCTTGTCTCTTAGCAACTTGATTACTGGGTAGTTTAGAGAATATCTGTGATAGACTGTCATAGTAGCTAACAAAGTGACATGTTTGCATGACTAGGAGTTTGTTTTACTTAACTATCCTAGACCGTTTTAGACGGTTGGTATCAAGAGGTCAGAGCTTCACATTTTATTTTTAAGTATCTCTAGGTATGATACCATTAGGAAGCACTACCTTTAATTTTGTATCAATATTGGAATTACAGGTGCACATTTGCCATACTTTGGTTATTGTTTTATTAATCTCTGTTATGTAATCACTCTTCAATTGACTGGCTTGCTTTTTTTGCCATCAAAGTCTGAAACAAACATTTCCGAAATGTTCCCCAATAAGAATGAATGCTTTAAGAATTCAACAAAGAATGTGCACCTGTAATTCCACTATCCAAAGCAGGCAAACTCACGGCCTGCTTGGCTATCTATAGTGTAACCCTGTCTCAAACAAACAAAAGATAATTGCTGCAAACAGTTAAGTTGAGTGTATAGAAGAGGGAAAATCATGCTGAAAGGAAGGGAAGTAGTGTGGAGAAATGTAAAGGGTGAAATAACAGAGAACAGGACTGTGCCTTTGTTGCCTCTTTATCTGTCCTCCTGTGTGTGTGTGTGTGTGTGTGTGTGTGTGTGTGTCCAAGAAGGGCTGTGAAGAAGGAAAAAATGCTGATATGTTGACATGTGCCCGCTGATATGTTGATATGTGCCCACTTAATGATAGACTTAGCTTTGCTGCATCGGACACTTGCTGCCTTCATGTCGGTGCATGTCAAGTATACAGATACTTCCTACAAATACTTCTTCATTTGCTAGTCTGCCCAGAGGGAAAATGGGAAGTGAGCGTGAAGGAGCTGTGTGGGTATGAAAAGGTTGGGTTTTGTTGGACTGGGCTGAAATGGAGCAGGGATAAATCTCAATCATCCCCAAGTCCATGGCTGCTCCTACAGTTTACCCAGCAAACCACGGTGAACTATTTGTGTTCTGATAGAAATGCATATGTATAAACTCAGGGGGTTTTTTGTTTTGTTTTTTGGGGTTTTTTTGTTTGTTTGTTTTTTACCATTTCTGTAAACTTGTTCTTTAAAATATACAATTTTTCCTGGGGTGGTGGCATACATTTTTAAACTCAGCACTGAGGTGGCAGAACTCTCTCTGAGTTCCAAGTCAGCAAGGACACACATGCATGCTCGTGCGTGTACACACACACCAAACAAACAGCAACAACCAAAAACCAAATTTTAAAAGATTCTGTTTTCTACACTTAGCAATATTTGGGTCATGCCTGCTGTTGTACAGGATCATCTATAATCTGTTATATAATCTGTAGGTTAGAAAAAATAAACCTTCATTTGAGGTCAGCAAGCACTGGTGTGGATATATATCAGCGTTTCAACTCACTGCTGTTTACACAGGAGAAATTAAACACCTCTATGGAGAGAACTAAGGACCAGCCAAGCTGCTTGTGGGTAGCGCTGGGAATGAAGAACAAGCAGGAGCAATGGAAAGCAGGGCCGCCTATTCACAGGCATGCTGCCTGGTGGACAGGAGGAAAGTGAAATGGAGTCTAGTCTGCTTGCTTTGTCAGTGCTTGTACTTGGGTTTGGGGACCACATCTTAGATGTCCTAAATTTGCAGTTTACTCTAGCATCTTGGCATATTGTGGTGACAGTAGAGTATTGACACTTGGGACTGAAGATGGCACAGCCAATAAGAGCATTGCTACACTTGCAGAAACCAGTTCAGCACACAGATAGATGCCTGTCGTTTGAGCTCCAGGGAGAGCTAAGCCTCTCTCCTCTGCTACCAGTACTCACATACACAGAGACGTAAAATTAGAAAGAAAATAAATCTTTAAAAAATACTGAATGGCCGGGCGGTGGTGGCGCACGCCTTTAATCCCAGCACTTGGGAGGCAGAGGCAGGCGGATCTTTGTGAGTTCGAGGCCAGCCTGGTCTACAAAGTGAGTCCAGGACAGCCAAGGATACACAGAGAAACCCTGTCTCGAAAAACCAAAAAAAAAAAAAAAAAATACTGAATGTACCCGGGCATGGTGGTGCACACCTTTAATGCCAGCACTTGGGAGGCAGAGGCAGGCAGATCTCTGTGAGTTCAAGGCCAGCCTGGTCTACAAAGGGAGTCCAGATAGTCTGTTAGACAGAGAAAACCCTATCTCAAAAAATCAAAACACACACACACACACACACACACACACACACACACACACACACATATGTGTATATAACATAACATAAGGGTGTGTTTTAATGAAAGTATAGAAGTAATTCTTAGTTGTCACATCCAGATAAATGACATACAAAGACCTTGGGGTTGAAGTCCAGCCCATTAGCATGGAGTGTATGTATGATTGCAGGTGATGATCTTAGAGTGTGCAGCTCTCTCAGTGTGTTGGGAAGTAGGTCATGGCATGCTGAGATACCAAGTCATTTATGTTAGATGCTGAGCATGCTCATAGAAGGAACCTGATCCAGAAGACTGCAGTGTGCTTCAGCTTGTGGTGGAAAGAACAGGAGACCAGCACGGTGCCATCATTCTGTCAGAAAGCAGAAGCCTGGGGTGAAGAGTGGAGCACAGCTTCATTAGCAAAAGGCTGTTTGGTGAGCAAATGGTTTACTCTGCTTTGTCTACTCCTCGTGTGCTGTCTGCGCCTTTGCTTACATCTGAGCTGGTTTGTGTCCAGCCGAAGCTGCGTGTAGCTAGTGCCCACAGCTCTAGAGAAAACTGCTCTGCACTTTAAATCTCATCCTTCGTAAATATTGCCAGTGCATTTTTGAGGCAACAAGCGCACAAACTGCTGTTAGAATTCTTCCTGTGCCTTCCCCGGATGTCACTGCTCCTTGTGCTGATAGTGCTGGGGCAGTTGTATGCCGAGAGAGACCAGGGTTTCTCCCTCCAGGCTGTTGAGCATTCTTGTTTTTCACTGCTCTTGCTTTATACTGAAATCACAACTTTTACCTCTACAGTTCTGTGCTGTCTTCGCTAAAGTAATAGGTAAGACTTGTTTAGCTTAAGATCAGTTATTTAATGAAAATAAGAGTGTTTACAGTAATGTACATATTAATGGGTTGGTTCAGAAATACAAGTTTTCTTGGCAATACAGCTACTCGTTTAAAATTGTCTAAAATAGAATGAAAACGGCAGCACATTGTATAATTCTATGTCCATGTCTGGAAACTGTTCTGTTTTTAGCTATTGTATTAACTATGGAAGTATTTGGAACAATATTTTGCTATTTTTGGTTCTTGCTAGGAAGATATTCTTGATTAATTTCCATCTTTTAAATCCAAAGTGTTTGTTTTAGTATGAACTTAAAAGAGAGATACTTTATATGTTTTTACATGTTTTTCCTTTAAGACACCAGGTAGTGTTTATAGTCTTGTATTTATTATTATTACTATTTTTTAATGAACACTGTGGAATAGATACAGATGACAGTCAAGTCTTCTGGGTGTCCTGGAGATTCAAATTCTACTTCTGAGCTTGGGACAAGTGCTATAACTTTTGAAGGTTTGAGAGAAAGCATAAAATTACCATATATTTTTCCTTGGGGAAAATCATGTTGTACATCCGAATGTCAGGTAGGCAGTCTGAGGCTTAGCGGATACTTTGAAGTGCTCTAGAAAGAACGTGTGGGAGAATACTGAACACTCAGCACTGCCACGTGCCAGGCAGTTATGTGATGCTTTCCCAAAATACCTCTATTTTGTGAACTGCCCCCGCTATGCCATTTTCCAGGATTGGCAAATGGGAAAGGAGGTGGGTGTGCATTTAGGCTTGCAGATTCATAAAGAGAAGGTTAGCAGTCAGACATGGGGATGGGTGAAGGTGCTTAGGAAACCTGTCTTGTTTCTCAGCACTGACTCCTCTCATGACCTTGGACATCACAAGTATCATTTGTTCGCATTGTCTTTAGTGTAAGACTTTGCTGTGTACATAGCAAGTTCTGTAAGGTGTCTAGGGTGTTTATTGCCTGGACTGTGCCTGGATTCAAGACTGTAACGAAAGCTGTGAGACATCTGACTTCTCTCAACTATTTCAGATGAACAAAATGTGTAAACCTCTGTTGATTTCAGAGTTAATTTGTGTATTTAGTCCTATTTGCCTCTACTCATAGAGCATTATGGCTCTTCATTAAAAGGAGATAGCAAAAGACTTGCTTTTTTTTTTTAAGCACATAGAAACAGTGGAAAAGATACAAGGAGAAGAATATGGAAAGAGAGTTACTGATTGCAAAGGCTGCCTGGCTCTAAAAAGGAAGCATAGACCTGTTGTTCATAGTCAAACCAACTAAGGGACACTTACCCTGTGTGACAGTCATGAGTGCTGTAAGCTCCTGAGTGGTCCTGTGTGATGATGGGCCCTGTGATCAAGTCGATTTGAAAAAATCTAGTTATCTAGGCTTCTGACACAGAATGTGGCCCTCTCCATCCTGCTCCGGCTTCATTTCTCCTGGAATATAGCTGACTTTGAAAAGAAAGCATTCTCACAACCCGAGCAGGGACTCTGTTCAGTGTGGAAGGGAATGAGGCGGAGTTCCAAGGTGAGACTGAACGTGAGCATGGTGAGCCTTAGCTGCCGGGGCCAGAGACACACTGAAACTGCTTTCTTAAAAGATGTGCACCGCCCTGACCAAGTTCTAGTCAAAACCACATTTTTTTGTTTTTTGAGTTGGTTTCTTTTTTTTTTTTTGATGCCAGTTAGAAGCCTAGATAAATACTATGTCAAGATTGTGTGATGAAATAGTGACTAAGTAGAGATTTTTAGAATTCTCACAAGTTTCTGTTCTTCTTAGTCCTTAGTCAGGTGTGATAAGCATGCCTGGAAACCAATGCTCAGAAGACAGAGGCACTCCAGGCCAACCTGGACAACATATAGCCAGATTCTGGTTTTTGAGGGAAAAAGACAAGGTTTTCATAGATGATTCCTGTGAAAATAAACCTTCAGCAGAAGTCATCTATAGTAAGAAAGGAAGTAGCGTTTGCGATCTGGGAAACCCGGACCTAATCCACTTCCTGCCATTTGTAACTTCATGTGAATATCTTCTTTTCACTGATACCTCTCTCTCTCTCTCTCTCTCCACTATGAACAGAAATGTCAATAATTGTTTTAATATGAGAATCAAATTTTACATTTTAGACTGGTACTAGTAGCAAAAGAGTTGATCACATAATTACCTTAATTTCATAATTAAAAATATCACTTATGGGGCTGGAGAAATGACTGAGCAGTTCAGGACACTAGCTGTTCTTCCAAAGAACCCGGGTTCAAATTCCAGCACCATATGGCAGTTCACAGCTGTCTGTAATGGCTGGGCATGGTGGCTCACGCCTTTAATCCCAGCACTGGGGAGGCAGAGGCAGATGTATCTCTATGAGTTCAAGGCCAACCTGGTCTACAAAGTGAATCCAGGACAGCCAAGGATACACAGAGAAACCCTGTCTTGAAAAAAAAAAAAAAACAACAATTACTATCTCATTTTAAAAACTAGTCTTACAAACACATAGCAATTATTTATTTATGCATTTTGTATGTATGAGTGCTGTGACTGCAAGTACACCTGTGTGCCATTAGGGAGCATCAGATCCCATGACAGATGGTTGTGAACCACCATGTGATTGCTGTGAATTGAACTCAGGACCTCTGGAAGAGCAGCCAGTGCTTTTAACTGCTGAGCCATCTCTCTAGTCCCCAAGCATACTGATTTATAAACAACAATGTGCTTAGAGTGTTTTGCTTTATTAGATTTATTTATGTGTATGAATATTTTGCTCAAATATGTGTCTGTACACCACATACATGTCTGGTGCTTGAGTAGAAATAGAATTGAGTCTGCTAGAATGGAATTCTGAGCATCTGTGAGCTAATGTTGGGTGCTGGGAACCACACCCAGGTCCTCTGCAAGAACAGGTGTTCTTAACCACTGAGCCATCTCTCCATCTCCTACTTAGGATGTTTTAATAACAATATGATCACAGAGACAGAGAGAGAGAGAGAGAGAGAGAGAGAGAGAGAGAGAGAATATGTTCGGGATAATGTTGAAAGGACTCTCCATTTTCAAAGCCAGCTTTATTTTGAACTGTTTTTGTTTTTTTGGTTGGTTGGTTGATTGGTTTTTTAATTTGGCTTTTGAAACAGGATCTCATGTAGCCAATGTTGGCCTTGAACTCTTGATCCTTCTATATGTACCTTCTAAGTGCTAAAATTATCACCAGTCCTGCTTTTGTGTTAACTTTCTAGAGTAGTTCCTAAACACCTGTGTGCTCTAGCCATACTCTGCACAGTAGGAACATTTAAAGGCTTTTGAATAAATTTCACTCTGATTTAGCCAGGTATTATGACACACATGTAGTCCCATCACTTGGGAGGCAGGAGGATCAGAAATTTAAGATTATCCTTAGTTACATAAAAACTTCAAGCTTAGCCTGGCCTACAGGAGACCCTATCTTTAAAAACAAACCAAAAAAAAAGCTCCCAACTTTTTAAAATTATTTTTCATATTTAATTATATGTATATGCTTTTTCTTGTTTATATAAGCTATATTTTTCCTTTATTAAAAAGTAGATATATCTTAGATAAAACTATTAATTTTTTTTGAAAAAGATCTCTGAAATGTATAGTTGAGGGAGAAAGTATCATTTGTCTACTAAAGGCAGTTTTATAAATTTATCAGAAACCTTTGTTTTTAGGGCAAGTTGTAAGTGGGGCAGGGAAGGGTTGGGGAGAGAGAGAGTGCACAGTATCAGTGAACATCCAGCTAGCTGTACATTCAGGAATGGTGAACTGAATCTTGGAAAGGAGGGCCAAAGCTTTCCCATGTAAGCAATATAAATCTTTCAGCAAAGAACAGGAACGTTGGCAAACCCAGCACTGCTCCTTCCTGTTTGTGACCACCACATTTCTCATTTGTTGTGCTTTTTTTTCTCTGCTTCACTAAGAGCTAATAATTAAAAATATGGGGGCAGTTAAGAGTATCCTTTGAGCCTGGTGGTGGTGGCACAAGCCTTTAATCCCAGCACTTGGGAGGCAGAGGCAGGAGGATCTCTGAGTTTGAGGCCAGCCTGTTCTATAGAGCAAGTTCCAGGATGTCCAAGGCTACAGAGAAACCCTGTTTCAAGAACCAAAAACAAAACAAAACAAAAACAACAGAAAAGAGTACTTTTGCTCTTCCTGAGGAAGCTGGGATGTGGCAGCAAACAGCTGTGAGGTGCAGTGCGTGGAAAGCAGAAGCAGAATGATTGTGGGTTGGACTTGAATTTGCGCTTCAAAGGACTTCTGTCTGAAAACAAGTGTGCATGATAGAGCATCTTGGTTTCGATTGGGAGACTAAGATGGTTATTTTAATGAGTGTCCAAGGTCAGTGATGCATACTGCACAGCAAGTTCCCCATCTGGAGACTTGCAGGAAGTCGTTTGTTCACAGGTCTGCAGCGAAGATTTGAGTGCTTGAGCAGTTAACATGGAGTTCAGGACAGTGGTGGAGCAGGTGGCTTGAGGAGGATAGCAGAGTGTTAGATTCATTGCTGAAGAGATTGAACATAGAGTAAAGGACTGCTGCCAAATCTGTCTAGAGCCCACCAAAGCCTCACTAGGGCTGCTGATCTCATCCATCTGCCTGCTAAGTTTCTGCCTTTCCTTTGAAACAATCGTGTTTCTTTGCTGGCTTTTTTTTTTTTTCTCCAGAATGTTTTTGCTAACTGAAGTCTGTTTCTTTTGCAATATCTGGCCTATCCCTGTCACTTTAGGCTTGTTAATAGATTTTTTTTACTATGACGTATAAAGTGTTATGAATTAAAAATAATAAGAAACTATAACCTTACATAGACCTTTAGTTACTGTTTGGGTGTTTAGTGTTTTCTAACCTGAAAAGTAGCCAAGAAGATGTGGCCTTTGACATGCCAGAAGCCAAGATTTTGCTCATATGTGAATGGGTGTGAGTTGGACAAGAGTCCTTTGTGTAACAGTACTTCTGCTGTCATCCCCACCAAAAACTTCAAGTTGCACTTTTTTAAAACTTTGAAGCATTTTTATATTTGAAGCAGTGTTTTCATGGCCTCCTAAGAGCACATTGTTAAGTGAGCCATTCAAAGGCCCACTCCCATTTCTTGAGTTCCTTTTAAAATTTTAGCAGTTGTGGGCTGTTGAGACAACTCAGCAAGTAAAAGTATTTGCCCCAAATCTGGTTGTGCTCTGACCTCCACATACATGTCACACACACACACACACGCACGCATATACACACATATACACACATACACACATACACACACACACTAATTTTTTAAAAGTAAAATAAATAAAATTGTAATCATTATAAAGAAATCTCACAGTTAGCTAAAGCTACATAGTGAAGCCCTGTCTCAAAATAATAATTACTTAATTAAAATAAAGAAATGTCATTTTTCAGAAAGTTTAAAAAATGTATTCTAATCATTAAAACTAGTGAGTAAGTGCTCAGTAATTCCTGACACATACAATATAGCACACTGAGTCTTGGCTTCCTGGTTAAATTGAGTCTTCAGAGGTCAGGTGACAATTTAACAATAATTCTTCAACTTACAAATGAAATATATCATAAGAGTTAGTATAATGCTGATTTAGGTACAGATCATATCTGTATTTGTAGCATGCTTTCTTTTAATACAAGTTCTCATGTGGTACCAGATGACCTCAAACACTCCAGGTAGTTCAGGGTGGCTTTGAACTCTGGATTCTCATAGGAACTAGGATTTTAGGTGTGAACCATCATGCCTAGTTCATATTTGTTTATTTTTTTTCCTAGAAAATATATAGCAAATTAATCATGGTGGCTTACATTGATAATCCCAGTACCCATGACTGAGGCAGGAGGATCACCATGAATTCAAGGCCAGCCTGGGTTATATAGAGAGACTGACCCTATCTTAAAACAGCAACAGCAACAAAAAACCAATATGGTCATTAAAGTACAGGTAAGGACTACAGAAGTTACATCTTCCCTGCTTCCGAGTATGAGAGGAAAGAGCGGGGCTGTCAGAAGGTGCCTGTTGGCTTGTCCAGAGACACGGCGTCTCGTGTGGGTTTTAGGAGGTCATCAGTGGAGCACTAGATAGCTGCCGCACGGTGCTCTGCAGCAGATAGGCAGGTCCCCAAAGCTTTTTCGTTGCAGCCACCATTGGAGGAAAACTGTGAGGACAGCACTGTCACCCTTCAGTACAGACGGTACTTAGGGGTCCTCAAGTAGTAGTACAGCCCTTCTAGTAGTTATGTTTGTTTTCCCCAACAGGGTTTCACCTTGTAGCCCAGGCTGGCCTTAATCCCAATCCCGTCTCGGCCTCCTGAGTGCAAGGATTATAGGTGTGCGCCCACAACTGGCTAGTTGGTTAAATAATGTTGAGCTAAATCTTTTTTTTTTTTTTATAAATACTTTATTTTTTTTTTTCTTCAAGTTACATCTCAGTAACAAACCCCTCCCTATTCCCCCTTCCCAACCCGCCCTTCCACCCTCTTCCCTCCAGAGGTTTCCCCTTTCAGTCCAACAGCTGGTTCCTTCTCTTATAACAGTAAGTATTATACAAAACAATAGATATAATTTTGCCACATTTATGAGATTAAATTGGCCCAGTATACCTTCCCAATGTTCAGTTTATACCTATTTGGCCCCTGACTTTAACATTCTACTATCTACCCAACTCCATGAGTTTAAAGGTCTATATGTGGCTCAACATTCATACTATCTTTCAACACACTTTTAAGAGTATCTTCTTACATCTATAACACCCTCTTGATTCCTAAACAGTTCAAAATTTAACTATAAGATTCTATCTGTCTATTCTTCAACCACCTCAGAGACCTGAGAGGGATAAATATATTTGCTTATATAGGAAGTGCAGAGCCTGCAGCTTCCAAAACTAAGAAAGAACATACCAGTAACTGCCTGGACAGTTCCCATTTTCTCTCCATACATTCCAGCATCAATCTTCAGCCTTTGGGTCCTGTTTCTCTGACAGACATTTGTTGTAGAGCAGGGATTATGAAGGACTTACCTACCCTGTCTTGGCAGAGTTAGGCTGTCGACTTCCCTGCTACCAAGTTTTGTCCTTTTTGGACAGCAGTCTGTCTGCAGTTGGTGCAAGGGGTTTTTTCATGCCAAGAAAAAGGCTTGCCCCTAAATCAACCATCTCACAGTGGAGGTTCTTCGATGCTTATCTTCTACTTGGAGTAGAATAGGGGGTGCTGTCAGGCGCTGATATGTCTCGATATCAAAAAAAATCTTGATTTAAGATAACATCTTTGAATGCCATATTCTGCAGATCTCTAGGGGTTTTTGAAGATGCCCTAACCATCTCTTGTATTTAGATAAGCAAATGTTGCTTGTCTCTTAGCAAC